>JBAMBR010001375.1:0-17519 GCA_037044475.1 Zaprionus obscuricornis
TTGTTCTTAGTCGCTACGACGGAACATTTATTCGGCTCACAAAATAAAAACACGTAACTATATATATATATATATATATGTTTGGTCATGCCTGCCCATAATGATGCTTCCGCAGCAACTGATCGCAAGCGCACCTAATAATCATATTATTGTCAATTCTGCTTATTTATTGCTTTTCCTTCGCCGCAGCAGCTAATCGCAAGCGCACCTTATATGCATACATATTGTTGTCAATTCTCCACCTACTTATTCTTTGCTTTGCCTTTACCTTGATTTCTTGTAACTAACCTTGTACTTTCACATTTCGTTTTAAGTCAGTTCTCGCATGACTATTGATTTGAGCGCAGCTAATTTGGGCTAGCTATTCGTAGGCAAATTCGTGCCTTTTATAACTTAAATTGAATTATAAATCAGAATCTATTTCTAATTCGGTTTGGGCTCCAGGCGATAAAAATGTTTATGTCAAATAACATACAAAAATCCAACATGTGGTGACCGCGACTTGATTCTTAATAACTTTATTAATTCGAAAAAGTGATACTGAGAATTGTAATTTTCGTATAATTTTACATCGTTCGCGTTTCGGTTCTGATATATACTTATATACTTATATACTTATATACTTATATACTTATATACTTATATCTGCTTATATCTGCTTATATCTGCTTATATCTGCTTATATCTGCTTATATCTGCTTATATCTGCTTATATCTGCTTATATCTGCTTATATCTGCTTATATCTGCTTATATCTGCTTATATCTGCTTATATCTGCTTATATCTGCTTATATCTGCTTATATCTGCTTATATCTGCTTATATCTGCTTATATCTGCTTATATCTGCTTATATCTGCTTATATCTGCTTATATCTGCTTATATCTGCTTATATCTGCTTATATCTGCTTATATCTGCTTATATCTGCTTATATCTGCTTATATCTGCTTATATCTGCTTATATCTGCTTATATACTTATATCTGCTTATATCTGCTTATATCTGCTTATATCTGCTTATATACTTATATCTGCTTATATCTGCTTATATACTTATATCTGCTTATATACTTATATCTGCTTATATACTTATATCTGCTTATATACTTATATCTGCTTATATACTTATATCTGCTTATATACTTATATCTGCTTATATACTTATATATGCTTATATACTTATATCTGCTTATATACTTATATCTGCTTATATACTTATATCTGCTTATATACTTATATCTGCTTATATACTTATATCTGCTTATATACTTATATCTGCTTATATACTTATATCTGCTTATATACTTATATCTGCTTATATACTTGTATGCTTTTATCGTGCTCTTTTCTCGTCCTCGGCGTGTTTGCTTTACATAGCGTTTCGGTTCTGCTTATATACATACGTGTCGTTATTTTTTCTCATCATCGGTGTGTTTGCTTCATATGTTTGTGTGCATATATAAAGCAGGTTTAGGCTTTTATAAATATAACCTTCTTTTGACTTTGGAAATATTTTTCAAATAAAAAAGAAAATGGGTCTCTATGCAAATATCATACAGGAAAATAAAGCGATTTTATTCAAACGAAAATTCATGTCATTGCTTGATCATACTAAGGGCATTAGATCACTATGGATTTGGACGAGTTGAAAGTGCGCTTGGATTTGATAGCTAAATTGGAAGCTTCATTTATATTGAAGCACGATGCTTTAGAGGAGCTGCACTTTGACGAGATCGGCAGCCCACAAGAGATCAATTTGAGGAAATGTCAGTGGGCTGCGGGTACCTATACTCCGGGAAATTGGAAGACGACAAATTACAAATGTGGCATGCTCAACTGTTAGGAATGAGCCTGCGCTTGATGCCTCGTCTACGAGCTTTCAGCGGAAATCTTTTTTACCAGAGTTACGGCTGCCGGAGTTCAGTGGTAGATACAAGGAATTGTCGAGTTTCATATCCAAGTTCTCTACAATTATTGGCCAGGATCCGGATCTACCGAGTATCGTAAAAATGCAAAGTCGTCGCTAAAGGGTGCTGCATTGGATACAATCAGATCTCTTGAGATCTCAGAAGACAATTATAGTGTCGCACTTGACTTGTTAAGAAAACGATATAATAACAAACGTCTTATCTTTCAGGCACATGTCACCGAGATTCTGGGTATTCGGAGGGTAGATTTGGCGTCGGCAACAAAATTAAGAGGGCTGTCGGAGCCAAAAGGTTAGACTTATGTTTAAACTGTCTTAAAAGGGGCCATTTGCTGAGGAGCTGTGAATCCAGTTATAGCCGATCGTTTGGTGCCAAGTACCACACCCTGTTACGTATACATACTCAATGCAGCTCCAGTCGAAACCAGATGTCTTCGTCATCGGCACGAAATATTCAATCAGCCCACCCGGCAGTTCCTTAGGCTGATTCGTCGTTGCGCCCTACCTTTCTGATGGCCCAGAATCCAGGTGTTGTGCTCTTTGCTACAGCGATCATAAAAATTAAAAGCCGAAATGGCACATGGGTACCATGTAGAGCTCTACTGGACTCTGGATCCCAAATCCACATTATTACTTCAGTTAAATCGACCTCTTCGGTGGCTTAGGTGATGTACATTTCACATATGAATGTTATTCCGTATCTCTCGCTATGAAATCGCTAAATTCCGAATTTTCCACTAGCTTAACGGCGTTGGTTGCTCCTACCATTACTGAGAGGCAGCCCAGTCAGGCATTGAGTATTGGAAATTCTAAAATTCCGCCGAATTTTCAACTTGCCGATCCAGAATTTCATACTCCTCAAAGGATCGATGTGTTGATTGGAACTAGTCTTTTCTTTGAGCTCCTTTGCGTCGGACAAATTAAGCTCGATGGTGTACTTCCACTTCTTCAAAAGACCCGCCTTAGATGGGTAGTATCTGGAGGTGGCGGAGAGCAACATAGGACTGCGTATTGGCAAAATATGTACCAGAAGAAGCTGATGTTAGAGTTAACGAAGTGTTGCTCCAATTTTGGGAAGTAGAGAGCTTTGGAGACAGTGGTGCTAAAGTCACCAAGGAGGATTTGGAGTGCGAGAGCCACTTTAAGGAAAACTGCATTCGATTAGCTACGGGCGAATATTCGGTTCGCCTTCCATTTAATCATGGTTTGGATAGGCTTGGAGAATCCTTTCAGCAGGCAATGCGTCGTTTTTTTAAATTTGGAGCGTAAACTTGAACGTCGTCCGGAACTTAAAAAACAATACTTGGATTTCATTCAAGAGTATCTGGCGCTCAATCATATGTCGCTTGTTAAAAAAAGCTCTCGTCATAAGTGCCGATATTTTTTGCCGCACCACTGTGTAGTGAAGGAAGAAAGCTCAACAACAAAATTGCGTGTTGTATTCGATGGATCCGCCAGCTCATCTTCAGGATATTCTTTAAATGACTTGCTCATGGCAGGCCCAACTCTACAGGCTAAACTGTTCAACACAATTCTCCAATTTCGAACGATTCCAGTGGAGCTAACCGGAGACATCTGCAAGATGTATTGCTGTGTGAGAATGTCTGAATCTGATAGTTATTTTCAGCGCATCCTTTTGCTGAACTCCCCAGATGAGGACATACAAATCTACAAACCCGATACAGTCACGTATGGTACCAAACCAGTTGCAGATTGGCGCACCAGTTGGTGGCAGACGAAAGGGATGCATATCCTCTCGGATCAGCTATAGTGCAGACAGATTTCTATGTTGATGATCTCATCACAGGTGGAAATTCGACAGAAGATATTTTGGGCCAATCTATTGCAGCGTGGCCATTTTAAAATCAGAAAGTGGTGTTCCAATAACGATGACGTCTTGCTGAACATGCCGTAGTCAGAAAAGGACACTTTTTTAAAATTTGATGATGCAAGCGATATTAAAAAAACGTTGGGCCTTGCCTGGGACCCCAGTTCGGATAATACCTTGTTTTCTTTTCGTCCTATGCAGGTCGCCGTCAAACCCAGCAAACGAGCTGTTTTATCGCTATCGTTCATTTTTATGACCCACTTGAACTTATATGCAATTACAAAGGCCAAAATCTTTTTGCAAACGCTCTGGAGAGAAAAGCTGGATTGGGATGAGAGTCTACCCGCCTCTCTGTACAAAGTTGATTGCTGAAATAGGGCGTGCTGAAAACCTGAAATTTCCTCGTTTAGCTTTTCGACCGGATTGCGTGGTGGTTTCAGTGATGCCAGCATGAACGCCTATGGATGCTGCATATATGTTGTGTCTGAGGATGTTTGGTCATGCCTGCCCATAATGATGGGCATTTATTAAATTGAATTTAATTTATTTTCCACAATATATAGCAACCACAGCTTGGTATTGTGGGCACAATGTTTTGTGTCATTGTCCTGTTGAAACCAAAAATAATTTGCCAGTCCTAATTTTTCAGCGCTTTGGAATAAATTTTGTCTTAAAATGTCAATATATTTCTTGTGATCAATCGTGGAATCAATAAATTCAACTCGACTCCACTAGCCACCATACATCCCCAAACCATTACACCACCACCACCATGTTTCACGGTTGGGGCCAGGTTTTTGATATATAGGGCTGTATTCTTTTTCCGCCAAAGATACAAAATTAACTTTCATCACTGAAAATGACTTTTTTCCAGAACTTGGTGGGCTTATTTTGAAATTTTCTCGCAAATTCCATTCGCTTGGTTTTATTGACAGCGGATATTTCTTCCAGGCAGTACGGCTATTAAAGCCTTATTTCTTAATAATTTTACGCACCGTGTCTTCATGAAGATCCTTGCTAAACTTAATATCCTTAGCAATTTGAGAGGCAGTTATCCTTGGATTGACCTTAATTGCCTTTAAAATGCTCCTCTTCTCCCGGGTAGTGAGCTTTGGTGGCCTACCGGATCGGGGCCTGGACTCACAGGAACCTGATATTTCAGCATTTTCAAGAACCCTTTGTACAGAGGAGTGTATTTTTCCAATGATAGCCCCACTTTCCCGAAGAGTTTTTTCCCATCCCGAAGATTTACAATGAGTTTCCTCAAATTCAGATAAATTTCCTTTGTTTTCTTCTCCATCACAAAATGCACGTGTTAGCAAAAGACAAACTTAGAAAAAGTAATAAGAAGAGAGTAACTAAGCTTTGGTTTACAATTATCAATGCAATAACGACATTTGTAAAGCTTTAGTTACCGTTAAATTGACGTTCTTTGCTTTTGTACGCATATGTTTTCAGAATAAAAATAAGACAATTTTGTTAATTTTTTGTATATTATCTAAAGTTTAAGAGCTAGGAACTAAGAAGTTACATACCATTAAAGCTAATAAATTGTACTAATTTTATAAAAAAAAAAAAAAATTAATTTTCTGTGTATATTATTAACTCTTTTTTTTGAAGCCAAAGTGAGCGAACATGTTTGTACGTATAGTTTTTCTGGCAAGTGTAAATCAGAAGCTATTTCTAATTCGGTTTAAGCTCGAAGCGCGATAAAAAGGTTTATATAAAATAACATAGATCCAACGGAGGTAATAGTGGAGACTGCAGAAACAATGAAACTTGTAAATTAGATGACAAAAGGCCTTGTGGAAGCTTTGCATTGATGGAAGTATCCCACAAGCTATTGAAAAGGGTATAATATCCATTCGTACACCCCTAGTTTAACATACATATTTAATTTTAAATTGAACTGTAGAAAAATATATACACGCAAAAGTCTTCGTACAGTTCTTTGAAGTTGGGTGAAATGGAAGATTGTTTGATTATTGTTAAAATTATTGGCGCCGATATTACGCCGTAATTACGTTGATGCGCTGCCCATGAACACGATTGTGAACACTTTTGGGCTTTGGCTCCAAATTTTCCATGATTTGCCCGTAGGCAAGGAGGAGACAAGCAGACCAGCACTGATAGAGCTGCAACTTCTCCCATAACCAAACCGCCTCTTCTCGGCTCAATTTTAAGAAAGGAAGTTTCCTTACGTGTCAAAGCTGACACGGATACACCTTGCGCTGTGAAATCCGCTGGAGTGGATTTCGCTCACCCTACCAAAGGTCCGTCTGACCAAAGGACTCAGTCGTTGGCACAGAATAATGGCATAAAACGCTGTGGAGACAGCATTGGTCAGACTCATCGTTGTGAAAGATTGCCTCGGGCAGTTTGTTCCCTCGCTAAATATGTGCCAGGTCCGGAGGACCAGGTACGAGCCTTGTGGGGCAAGGTAAAGCGTGAGTTCGAGACCTGCTCTTGTGTCATTTCAGAAGAAATGGCAGTAGACGACCTCGTAACAATGCAGGCAAAATACGACTACTATTACTCCGTGTAGGAACGGTGTGCAGCTAGTCTAAGCGAGCAAATAAAAAGTGCCTCCGCACGCGCTCGTTCTCCAGCCACACTTCCTGCTCAATATTCGCATGATTGTAGTTTGGCTCCGAGCGACACCGAGGTCTTTGAAGGCGTTCCTTTTCACTGTCATTCAAGGCTGCTTGACGGCCTTAGAACACTCTAAAGTAAACACCGAAAACTGGGACTGCATAACCGTTTTCTTCTTCTCGTCATAACTTCCAAAATTTACCCTTTCTCTCTGGGAGAAGTCCATTTTAAGAAAGAGTGATATTTCGACTTAGTCGGATATGAACTCTTTCTTTCTCAAACGCTATGGAACCCTTGAAGCGATCGAGGAAGTGAAGCCGAGCACAAGTGCTCAGGCCGCCCCGAAACAACTCTTTTGAGAACGGAGTTACATTCAAAACACAATCTTGCAAGCGATGCTGCTGTGACCACGCCTTTTGCGAATGAGCGTCAACGAAAGGGTGTCTCATATAAAACAACAGAAGCTGGCTTAATTTGTTTCGCACGAGGTCACATCCTGGCTGAATTCACAAGCGCGCATAGTTGTTTTACTAACAAGGGTCGTCATCACTCACTACTCCATCGAGCCAACCAGACCATGAAAGCGGCAACTCCAGGCCCAACAGTCACAACTTTAAGCCCACAGTCCACTCAATTCCCAAATGTCTGCTATCTCGGCGCCAAATATGTAGTCTGCACTTTGATCGACTCCGGATCAAAGGCCACCTTCATTTCTGAAAATCTTTTTAGGGGCTTATGTTCTGCCATTTTCAAATTGCCTCCCCTATATCCGACGAGTTGCAAATTGAGGCGTCAGGATACGTCCTTCCGCATTTGGCGGGAAATCTGCCCTCCAGTAAAATACCACAAGCCATCCGCGATAATCTGCCAAATATCCAATTGGCCGACCCCAAGTTCTATGAGAGTTCGCAGATCGACGTGCTTCTAGTCGCTGAACTTTGCTGTGTCAAGAGACTATATTTGGTTGGGTCCTGATCGGTCCAGTTAGAGGAGCCCAACCAAAAAGCATTTCATCCTTTTCTGCTCGACTGTCCGTCGAAAGAACCCCACCGCAAGATGAACTTCTCTCCAAATTTTGGGAGGTGGAGGACCTTCCGGCAAGTTCGTCGAAAGAGTCTGTGAGACAAATTTCATTAAATGGATCAAGCGCACCCCAAGTGGTCCATTTACAGATCCTATCCACGTGGATCAACGCCATTCCAAGGCCACCGCTTTTCCTCCTTCCATAGAAATGAGAGTCGCTCAAAGAAAAACGTCTCATTGAAAGAGCAGTATGACTCCGTAATTCAGGAGTATCTAGACTTGGATCACATGACGCCAGCCTCCCCCCCTAATTTTGGCAATTTCTATTTGCCGCATCAAGCTGTTTTTAAGCCAAAACAAAGGTCCGCGTTGTTTTCAACGTCTCCAGTTCAATCACCAACGGGAAGAATCTATTTGACATCCTACACACTGGTTCCATCCTCCAGTCAGATTTGACTATCCAAATATTATATTGGCGCCTCTTCCAGGTGGTTTTCAATGCCGACATCAACAAGATGTACCGACTGATCCTTTTAGACCCCGAACACACCCCGCTCCAAAGGTTGCTTTTTCGTACAAAGGACGAAAAATTATGCGACTTTGAGCTCAACACAGTCACCTTTGGGGTGAACTGTGCTCCATATCTGGCTATACGCTTTCTGCATCAGCTTGCGCATGATGTTCAAAGCAAGTACCCCAGGGCTAACGACATTATCAAAAACTATATGTAGGTGGATGATGACCTAGCAGGAGCTCATACTGAACAGGCTGCTATATCTGACGTCGATGAAATCCGATCAGCGCTCGAGAGCGCTGGATTCCCCTAAAGAAAGTGGATCTCAAAAACGAAGAATGTGTTAAGGAGAATTCCGACATTCTGTGCCGACATTTTATAAATCGAAGAAGCCAGTGTTGCAAAGACACTAGGCATTCGATGGCACGCAACAACACATGAATTATTCTTCGTCACTTCCGAGATGGAGTCCAAGTCATCATTCACAAAGAAGTTCTATTCCATTCTATTCTATTCTATTCCATTCTATTCCAGATAGCCAAGCTGTCCCATCCAGCGGGCTGGCTTGCTCCTGTGGTCATATGGGCCAAGATTTTCATGTAGGAAATTTGGATGCAAGAACTAAGTTGGGACGATGCTTTAGCAGTAGAACTCCTCCAACGCTGGCAAGACTTCCTCCACAATTATCCTTCCTTACAGAATATTAGTGTCCCACATTAGTGAAACCCATGGCTTTAGCGACTCCGGGCAGTACTTATAAATAAGTACTTGTAAATAAGTATTGTGCCAGTTGCCTGGTCCACCTGCTAATTCAGTCGGAGCGGTTGGTCTGCAGTTTTTGGGTGACGATGTAATTTAATTAGTAGAGGCGATGACAGATCCTGTAAGCATTTGGCGCTAATAAAGTTACATGGAACGTTTTTTGTAATTGCGAAGTCAATCAAATCGGATAGTTTCTTGGGGTACGTCGGCCAGAATTTTGGCCTAGCAGGAGATTCATGGTTGAGCGTGTTGTTGGATTTTGTAATTGCATTATAAAGTTACTTTGCCTTTGAATTAACCAGACGTGATCCCCAGAATGTATGCTTAGCGTTGTAGTCTCTGCTGCTATGAAGTGGTCTTCCAGTAAATTGGAAAACTCGATACACACTACTTCAGATATTGTGAAGCGGGGGGACAGTATACAGCAACTAGAATAATTTATGTTTATAGATGTGGTGTAGAGATAACCAGGATACCAGTTCCACGGTACCATCCGGCTGATTTGTTCCGTAGTATAGGTAACCTCTTAAGTTAAAATGGCATATGCTTGTTAGGTGAGTTTCTGATAGTAGCATAACGTCTATATGATTGTCGTTTAGAAATTGAAGTAATTCAAGTTTATGCTTGAACATCAACATATTTTGGTTACGCATTAAGTCTTACATAGGGGTCCACATAAATGACATGAATTCCATGGGGTCTGCTGCAGGGTATTAAAGATTGTTTTGAAATTGTTTTGTTGTACCTTCGGCTGCTGATATTGTTGTTGGTTGTTTTGTTCTAATTGTACTGTTGTTGGGAACGGTGTGAGCAAATCAGATGCCACCAGCCCGGATTTTAGAGTTTCTGCGAATGATACATTTTTGGTTGCGGCTTTGGGTCCAAATGAAGAAATTGCTGCAGTGGCGAAGAAGACGTCACTCTCTAGTTAATACGATATTTCAGTTCCTTACATATTGGGCAACCTATGTAATTAACAGTATGGTGACAAGTATGACCGAGGTTGCTGCACCTTTTTGTGCTGCTAGCATCTTTGGTCGCTTTGCAGTTTGTGTTTTCCAACTCCATTTAGGATATTGGAAACTATTTTGGCATTAAATCCTTTTTCTTTAAGCGCCTTTGTTAATTCTTCTGGTTATATCAGTTATATCAGACTCTATGCCCTTCAGAACAACTTGCAGGCCCTTGCCGCTTTTTGATTGATACACGTATAAGTTTTTTTTATTTTCTTAAATACTATTCTATAGTCGTCATCAGAGTTGACTTTACTTTTTTTTCATGAATATTTCCTCCAACCAAAGGAATTACATAAAAGTTGACTTTTCCAACAAGCTCAAAAATTTCATTGACGAGGGCACTGCAACTTTTGTCCCGTATGGAAATTGAAGGTGATTTTTGCTTCTTTCTTACGTTTTCTGCCAGAATTGCAAATCTATTGGTATTGGTCTAGCGACCCATTACAGTGTGCACAGCCGGCTTGATGTTTGTAGTCAGCTTAATAGGCAATTTATTGTTTGATCCCGTTGCAGTTGTTTTTGTAGTTACTACAGGTGCGTTTTAAACTTTTTCATCGTTGCAGAACGGCGTAGGAAACAGCGTAAGTAAAGGCGGAGAGCAATAGCGCGATCGCTCAGTTGGTAATTCCAAAAGTTTGTTGTTCGGGTTCGGGGTAATTGACCGTACTCAATTTAATTTAGCATAATTTGGTTCTTTAAAAAAGAGAAGTACCTGATGTTACGTTGCGAAGAGAACCGACGCTCGTCTTCGTTTCGTTGTCTCTGCAAACGTATTTCGTTCTGATTCATTGTAAATATTATGAATTCACTATTGAGTTTAGTTTACCGGAGTATAATAATTACACGGCAAGCGACGAATCCACAATTAAAAAAACTGGTACGGAAATAGTGAATCCAAATTCGGTCCCAGCGGGCTGGGTGGAATGCGTTTTTCACATGTAGCGTTACCATAATGCAATATCACCTTCTATCTGCTGCCTTCTATTGCCTTAGCTGCTAGCTCCAATACTTTGTCTAAGACGTCAATTGTGGATTACGCCTTCCTGAAGCCAAACTAGTAAGGAGACAAGCTTCCTTCCTTCACTTGCTCTAGGATTTTCCCTGTCACCCTGTTTCCTTGAAGCATTAATTTAACATCTCTGTGAAGACGTGGGCCGCAGAGAGCTGGCGATATTGAGAGGGCACTCAATACCGTACGATTCTGGAGCCTTTGCGGTTTCGTGCCCACTGTGGACATAAGCTCTTCCATGGTGACCTGTTCCGCAACCGTGTCTAGATAATCAGGCGGGGAATCTGCAGAAATTTGCCGCTGGCTTGCTCCATTCTCGGAAACAAGTCCTCCACGAATTGTAGCAGCTGGTGATCTGGTGGCATCTTTTCCCTAGGTCCCAACTTTTTAATAACTGTCTTATATCCCTTAGCCAAAGGGCCCCCTCTAACTAATCGCAAAGCGCCTGAAAACATATTTTTTTTCTCCTTAAAAACGTCTTGTCACTCTAAGAATGACGGTCTATTCCTCGACCTTTGGTATCTTTGGTCTTAGCATCGTTCCACAAATAGACTGGACGTTGAAGCTTCAACTTGACATTTTTGGCATAGATGCCTCTGCGCTCCGCAGATCCTTCCCCCTCCAAGTTTCTTAACCATTCGATGAGAAGCTGTACGTTCAGATTATCCCAGCTGATTTTGTTTATGCTGTTTAAGGATGTCCTGCTCGCTACACGGTGTCAACGCTATAGATGATGGCAGAGTGGTCGCTCGCGATCTAGGATTTACAGACCCACCACTTGGTCGCGAACGAAAAAGAACTGCTACCGATGGTCAAGTAGATTTGGAGCCAGTTCCTGCCGTAGAGAATATATGTTCTGTACCAAATCTTTTATTACCAACCGTCCACGCTGGCTTATGCAGGGACTTTCCTAAGCCACAGCCCATGCATTAAAGTCCATGACCGGTGAACGTCCTCGTACATGAGCTACTAGTCTGTTTGGTATGTTGGCGCATTTCACTATTGAGAGGATTGGCGCTTGGTAGATACTGAATGTCCAGAACGTGCCGATTTTAGTGCGAACGAAGCCTCAGTACGCGTTGCCGGTGCGCAGGGAGCAGGACGCTAGTTACCTGAGTTCCCGGACAGCCCGCTTTCTCTATAAGACACTTTGTCATATTCTCCTTACTTTCAAGCTCGTCCAAGTCTCGGATGGCCAGCTGAGTTTCTTGTGACAGTGCCTCTGCCCAATTTCCGCTCATTATACCCGGTGCCCATTGGGTACCAAGGGTATATTGATTTTGTGACAGCAGCAAAAGTATGTAACACCCATAAGGAGGCGTGGCCGACCCCATACGATATATATATATTCCTACTCAGAATCAATAGCTGAGTCGATTAGAGCATGTCCGTCTGTCCGTCTGCACGTCCGTATAAAGACACAGATCTCTGAGATTACAAGAGCTAGAGACTTCATTTTTTGCAAAGTGCTTGTATTAGTTGCAGGCAGATCAAGTTTATTTTGGATTTTTGTCCCGCCCCCAACCGCCTCCACAAATCAATCAAAACCATTTTGAACACTCCACTGCACCCACACCCACCCAAGCTACATGAGAGGTGCAAAGTTAAAACTGGACATTGTGTGAAAACTTGGTACATATCGTATAATTACCATAGAAGTTATATACATTTCAAATACCAACATTTGAGAGCGTCTCTATAGCGTACGTTCTAACTCCACACACGGCAATAATATTTTAGTGTTTTTTCTTTCTAAAATTTGTAAAGAGTGTGGCTCAGTGGTTAGAGGGTTGAACTTGCGTGCAAGAGGTCCGCATTTCGATTCTCGAGGCGATATTTTTTTTTAATCACAATATAAGTTAATATAATAAAATGTATAATTCTTAATTATTTTACGAAAATGTATTAATGTTAATAAATATATATATGTTGGAATTAACATAAAAATGGCGAGTGCGTATCATCTAAATATTTAATTAATGACCTAATTAGCAACACTTAGAACTTACAATTACAATTCGGTCAAAATCGGAACATAATTCTGGAAGTTATGCAACTTTCAATTCTTTGGGCACCGGGTATTATACAGTCGAGCATATTCGACTATAGCTTGTTTTTTTAGAATTGTTTAACAATTCGATATATTTTATATTTAATTTTAAGTTTTTATACTCCAAAAATATCACACGCAAAAGTCTGGGTACACCTTACTTTAACCTACATATAATGGATATAATATCATTTTTAGTAACTTATGGAGTATCCCCCTCTATTCAAAACTTCCTTAAGGTGTTTTGGCATCGAATTTACAAGTTTCATTGTTTCCTCTGATGTAATTTTGCCCCATTCCCTCACTATTACCACCTTGAGCATTCTTTGAAGTAATTGTGTGCTTCCTGGTATTTCTTTTGAGAAAACCCTTTAAATGCTCAATAGGATTGAGCTCCGGAGGAAGTCTGAAGCTCCGGAGGATATGTTCCCAGCTGATTTTTGACATTATAAAGCAGCTAAAGCTGTGTATTATGTAACGTATTCTTTGAGTCGTTGTGCCGCTACCAAAATTTGCGTTTTAGGGCCCGATTTTTCGGCTCTTTCCATTAAATTGATCTCCAAAATGATTATATAAATACCTTGTTTAGCAATGCCGACTACATTTTCTTTGTCGGACGCTTCTACTCTTCCATACTAAAACTTTTTCTTTGATTCTAAAGATGCAGAACTTACTGCCGTCTGAGAATAGAACATGATTGCAAAAGTCAGGGGCTTTCAAATAAGCTTATTTCTAAAAGATATACGCTTTTGCATATTGACATTGGAAATCAGAGATTTTTTACGGGCGACTCTGCGATGGTACCCGTATCCACCGAAACCGTTTTGGAAAAACTATTCTCTTGCATTGGATCTGTTCTTCATGGAGTGTCATTCTGGAATTACGCAGAATAGACTTTAGAACAGCGTTTTGTTCGAGCTCCACTCAAATTATAGTGATTTAATAGTTTTTGGATTGAGGAATGAGCTCCACCAATTAGGGCACCAATCTCTCTATAAGATTTGCCATCTAAAAATAGTTTTAAATTGATTTTTCACTCCACAATACAAATTCCTGCGCCTTTGTTCTCCATGGTGTAATTCTTTATGCAAAACTGAACATCAATTGTACAAAATCCCGTTGCCTAAGCAACGTAATTATCATCGGCGCCTGCATCTGGTCATAATCCCAAAATTTTCCATTCCACCCCAAGTAAAAGAACTATATACAGACTTTGCACATACATATTTTTGTAGAGTTTAACTTAAAATTAAATATAGAATATATGGAATTGTCAAAAAAATATAATATTAAAGAGAATAAAATGTGGTTATGTTTAAAAAAATTAGTTAAAAATACATATAAATAGCTGAGAAATTTGCTTTTGAAATTTTATTTTAATTTTTTTTTTTTTCGGTGTATACAGATTTGTGCTGTTGAGTGTATGCCCGACCAGGAACTGCAAATCGTTGCATAAAATTTTGAACTATTGCATATTAATTCAACTTATTTGCAATTAGTCAAATAAAATGGTTTACTAATAAACTAATCTTTCGTAAAACTGAATTTTTGAGGTTTGAGGAATTTTTGGTATACACGTGCGTAACAGGCAAAAAGACCGAAGAAGACGTGATCTTGCTCAACACCAATAGCCGAGTCGATTTGGTCATGTCCGTAAAGACACCAAAATTGGTATGTAGCCTGTAAATATAACAAGTAAAAAAGTTATAGTCGAGTGTGCTCGACTATATAATACTCGGTGCCCAAAGTTATATTATATATTTATTTAGCTCGTGCTGCGCACTTGCTAATTTTAAGTTAATTTAAAAAAAGAAAAAAAAAATCGCCTCGAGAATCGAACCGCGTACATCATGCACGCGAGCTCAACCCTCTAACCACTGAGCCACACTCTTTACAAGTGTGAGAAACACTGAGTAAATGTTGCCGTGTGTGTGGTGAGAACAGCAAGCAAGCGTACGCTATACAGACGCCTCTCAACTTTTGGAATTTGAAATGTGTATAACTTCCATGTTTATAATCCGATCTGTACCAAATCCAGATAAACATATTCTAACTTTGTAGCTTGGTCGTTTTTATCGATTTGTGGAGGCGGAGGGGGGCGTGGCAATAATCCAAAATAAACTTGATCTGCCTGCAAATACTACAAGCACTTTGCAAAAAAAATGAAGTCTCTAGCTCTTATAGTCTCAGAGATCTGTGTGTTCATACGGACGGACAGACGGACATGCTCCAATCGACTCGGCTGTTAATCCTGAGTCAGAATATATATACTTTATGGGGTCGGCCACGCCTCCTTATGGGTGTTACATACATTTGCTGCTGTCACTAACCCAATATACTCTTGGTACCCATAGGGCACCGAGTATAAAAACTATTAGCGGGCTGCTAGCTACCTTTGCAAGCTGAGCTTAACATAATTTTCTTATATTGTAGGTGGCGCTATATAAAGCTCTGCTGCCTAATCTATATCTTTGTTGGACTTACTACTATCACTTTAACTTTCCCCTTAATTCATTTTAATACAAGTAAATTCCAGTATCTCTTATATATCATTACTTATATTACAACATAACTAATAATTGTATATAAAACTACCCAATAAAATTTATAAAATATAAAAACTTGTAATAAAAATATAAGAGCATTTTGGAGTAAAGAACCCACACAAAATAAAAATTCATAGTGAACATTTAAACAAGGCAACAGATATGCATTTGTAGTGCCGAATATTTCATGCCCTTGCAACTTTAAAGACTGTAAGTTATTAAACGATGGTTCAATATAATGATTGCCCTTTTACGAGTTTTTTCCAATCTTTCAATGAAAATTAATTTACAAGGTATAACTCTTCAAGTAAGAATTTATTTATGTAATTATTTATTACAAATAGTACTTGTATTATATAGAATTAATTGTCTTTAATTGGAAGCTTATTATTAATTATTTGTGTGTTAGTAAGAGTGGCTTTTTTAACTTTATTAGAGCGAAAAGTTTTAGTTTATATTCAAATTCGTAAAGGAACAAATAAAGTTGGTTTGATAGGAATTCCTCAGTCTTTTTGTGATGCGATTAAATTATTTACAAAAGAACAAACTTATCCTTTATTATCTAATTATTTAAGATATTATATTTCTCCTATTTTTTCTTTATTTTTATCTTTATTAGTTTGAATGTGTATACCGACCAGAGATTCCCATTTTACCATAGAAAATGATATTAATATATATCATTATATTTCAAAATTCTTAAAAGGTCTATTTTATCTCTTACTTATTTTTAACACTATTTATATAGTATTTAGCTAATAAGCACCTCGGTCATGAGCCTTGATAAAAAGTTTTGTTATTAAAATAATAATAATTATTATTATTTTTATTTATATATCTTTAAAAATTAATTTTTTGTCTGCAAAATGAGGCTGTTGTATGGCATGCAAAAAGCGAGGCGTATAAAAATAAAAATTTACGCATTTGTGTGTCCTGTTTTCGTATTTCAGGCTCTAAATTTAACAGTTTTTCATACATGTAGAACTGTCCATTCGAAGAAAGTTTTTTAAATCCATAGGAGACGTTTCATGCAACTCCTTTAAAAGCTTCGTATGTGTGAATTTTTGGCGCTTACTGTGCTTCCTCTTTTTTTCTTTTTTTCTAAGCAAATATGTATTGTCATCAGTGCAATTACAGTGCCGCTGTCTTTGTCCGTTGACATGTTTAAAGTTCGCTGACAATGATGTTCGCGCGCATGTTGGCACTAGTTGGTGGGCAAATGAAATTCAATTTGGCGAGCATGTTCGCGAATATGCTCGCCTGTGGATGGCCTGCTTTAGCAACGGAGAAACAGCAAAAGGGAATTTTCCCTTGCAACAAAGAAATGTTGTGTGGTAACAAGTTGCGTGAGCTTTGTTGCAAGTAGTACACCATACGCAACGTTAAATCACAACATAAGCCCATGCCAAACGTAACTCTGTTGTATCGTAACATGTCTAAAGAAAAATATATTTGAACTGGTATTTTAAGAAAATTGAAACATAGACATACGCAAAACATTTATGCGAATGCAAGGAAAGCCTTCTCGTAAGGCTGGTGTATTATATTTGTTTTACTATTGGATTGTTTTGCGGGTTCTTTAGTAGTTCAAGCTAATTTAAGGCTTTCGCTGGTGTGTGTCTTGTCCTTCACACACATACATTTGTCCTATAGATGTGGCATATAAGTATATAATACATGTAAATATAATATATGTAAATGCAATGTATTTTTTAGTTACTTGTTGTTGCGTGTTTCTCTCATTTACATGTTTTCCCGCTCCTTCAGTTTATGCTAAAGAAAAATTGCTGTGTTGCATTTTTTATTTTTTGTAACTTTTTGATATTTTAACGTGTTCGGTTTGCCTATGTGCTATTTTTCTTTTTGTTGTTACTTTCTTCACTCTGCTCTGATTTGCTTTGCATTGCGTCGACATTCTTACACTCACCTGCAACCTAATACACAAATGATGCAACCACCCAGGTTGAATCAACCATTTAATAGACACAATATATTTGACCAAAATCGCTTTGGACCTAACCATGCAGGCGCCCCAATTAATTCACAACCCAGAAATATGACCAGTAATAATGCCATTAAGAGGCAGAATCAATATCTAAAACAGCGTTTTCCACCAAGCATGGTCACTATGAATACACACGAATGTCATTTGGGCTTAAAAATGCCCCATCTACATTTCAACGATGTATGAATAACTTACTCCGCCCGCTTTTAAATAAAAATTGCTTGATCTACCTAGATGATATCATAGT
>JBAMBR010001376.1:0-26612 GCA_037044475.1 Zaprionus obscuricornis
GAAGTACGGTCCAATGAAGACGTTCATTACGGACATGGGAACAGAATACAAAAACACTATAATAAACGTTTTGTGCAAGTATTTAAAAATTAATAACATAACATCTACTGCACACCATCACCAGACAGTTGGTACAGTCGAAAGAAGTCACAGAACTTTTAACAAATACATACGATCATATATATCAGTTGATAAAACTGATTGGGACGCATGGCTCCAATACTTTGTCTATTGCTTTAATACGACCCCATCTATGGCACATGATTATTGTCCATACGAACTTATATTCGGTAAAACAAATAATTTACCAAAATATTTTAATATGCTATTAAAACATAGAACCTATATATAGAATAGATGACTATGATAAAAAAAGTAAATATAGACTAGAGGTAGCATATAAAAGAGATAGAATCATGTTAGAAGAAAATAAAATAAAAAACAAGTAGGGAAGGCTACAGTCGGGTGCACCCGACAGTAAAATACCCTGTACCCTTGAATAAAATGTAACTATTCTTAAATCATTGCAAGTAGAATAGTGAAATTGCTTCTGACTTAACTTTTAATTTCTTAGTGAAAGATTTGCGTAAAATGATAGATTTCACTCACAGTTACTTCTTGTTTATATAATAATATTTTTTTTGTTGTGACTAAAACAAAAGTATGAATACAAATATATATAAATTTATATATGTCTATACACATATATATATGTATATATATACATATATATTTATATATATATATATAGCTCGTGCTTACGCACTCGCCAATTTTAAGCTAATTATATTATATTATAATATATATATATATTATATTATATATATTATATTATATTATTTATATTTATTTATTTTATAAATATTTATTATAATTTTATAATAATTGCACTCGGCAATTTTAAGTTAATTATTATTATATATAATACATACACACAACAGCACAAATCCATATAAATAGTTGAGAAATTTGAGTTTCATTTTTTTTTCGGTGTATACATACTTGTGCTGCTAAATATAAAAAAAAATCATTCATTGTTATGAAAGGTTATGATTCACACTATCTATTCCGCGAAGGACCTGTTTCGATCACACAAGATATTGTGATATTTGTAAAAATATACATATGTATATATGTACATACATGCTAACATTTACATATACATATGTGTATACAAATACAATGACTAGAGCATAGAAAAAGAAACCGTAAGAAAACAGGTCACAGCTGCAAAGTACACAATATTAAGAAAGTACTTTGACAATGAAAAGATACAACATTTTTTGACTTTATGCGTTTATATAAGTAGTTGTGACATTGTTTTGGTTTTCTTGTTTTTAATCATTATTTAAAAATATAAGCTAAATAAAAAAAAATATATATTTATAAATATATGAAATTAAATTAAGTGTAATTTTAATAATTTAATTCCTCTATTTTAATTTCAATTTTAAACATGCTTTATTTTTTGCTAATTATGAGCCACTGTAAATTGTACTATACATTACACTCCTTGCTCTTTACTCATTCTGTGTAAGATTCTCCGTTATTTCTAATTCGTATGCATTTTGTTAGTGGGTTTTTATGAAGACTTCACTGAAAGATATTAGTTATTGGCTTGGTGTTTGCCCACAGAATTTTTGACTTTATTTTTATTTCCTATTCAAAATTGATTTTAGTGCAGTTAATAATGAATTATTTTAATTATATACATACTTATGCATGTATGTACATACATACTTATGTATGTATAGTTTGAAATAATTAATGTATTTATGTACTACATATGTACATGCATACATATATTGTTCTCCCACCCCATCCCTTTTCAAAATATCAAATTTGATCGTTTAAAGTTGACTCAGGAGTATACCTGAGTATATACTTTATGGGGTCTGCCACGCCTCCTTCTGCCCGTTACGCACATTTGCACAAACTTAATATACCCTTTTTTACCCATTTTTAATGGGTACAGGGTATAATAATTATTTAAATGTTTGATCGTGATTCGTAATTGTAAATTACTATTCAACAGGATTTTCACTCTTAAAAAATGAATTAAATTTGTATACCCTATAGAATACTAAGGGTATAATGACTTTATGAAATCTTGAAATGTTGTTACGCCTAAAAGGAAGTGTGACCGACCTCATAAAGTATATACATATATTCTTGCTTAGGATCATCATCCAAGTCGAACTGACCATGTCAATCGGTCCGTCTGTGCATCCGTTTGAACAGACACATCTCAGAGACTATAAGAGCTAGAATCTTGAGACAGCTCAAGATTGTTTTGAATTTTTGCCAATTTCCTCCAACATCTAAATTTCTGAAAGCTGTATTTCTGTATTTTGGAACACTTGGAAAGTACAATAATGTTTTTAATCTGTAAACATGAATCATTTTTTGGGTACATAATAATTGGGTATATAATACATATAGTCGAGTAATTTATTTTGTTCTTTTTTCTGATTTCGCGACTTGCGATTTGTTAATATTTACATTACATTTATCATATAGTCTTTATAGCACTTGGAACTTTTGATTTTGTCAATTTTTAAATATTCTAATGCCAATACCCTGCATAATAAAAAGTGAGGAAGGGGAACGTGGCAGTGATGGAAAGGGAAGTGGATGGGGTCGTTTTGTATTTTTAATAAAATTAGTTTTGGCATAGGGCGCATAGGGCGACCCCGAAGACGATATAGCCTTATCGGCTACCTTCTGGGTGTCTGGATCTTCCAATCATCCTCAATATCCTCATTAATATCCTCTCCACTATGTTGGTCACCAGGTTCTCCTTCATAATGGTCTTGCCGATAATCACAGCCGCTTCCACTCGTTGCGTTACAAACCTTGGACGGAGGAATGTGAAATGTTCATCGTAGTCAGGGCAACATTCTTGGGATAATTCAACCTCAGAATATCGTCGTACATGAGGCTCCAAAGGACTGGTCCGAGAACTGATCCTTGGAAAATTCATTCTGCAATGTTGTACGATGAGACCCCGACGCTCAATCTATATCGTAATATTCTGTCGTTCAGTATACGCAGAAAACGCGTTCAATGTGGGCACCAACCTTTCGGTCACGCAGGCATTCTTTAATTCTTATCCAGCTACCTCAGTTAAAGATGTTTTGCACGTCGAGAGTGATGACGAGGAAATACATTTTCGTACATCATAGCGGGGGCCGCGGCCCCCCTCCCCCAGATTCCTCGATTGCTTCCTCCATCCTAATGCAGATGATGTGCTCCAGTACTTTACCTAGTGTGTCCAGCATGCAAATTAGCAGATAGGTGGACGGATCATCTGGAGGCTTATTGCTAATTGATAAGATAAGAACCAGATTTTGCTTCTTCCACTGCTTGGGCAAGACTCCTTATCTTCATCAGGCATTTAATGTGGATGTAAAGTAGCATGGCTGCTGATCCATTTTTAAAACTCCATCTGGTCCGGAGGCTTCGCCTGTTTTAAACTTCTTTGCCACAGCTCTAATCTAAGCCTCTGTCACTTTCTTAATCGGTACCTCGTCCCTGTCTGACGGCGTTCTCCCATTGTTTTCGATACGGCATCCTTTGGAAATAGGTATGCTGCAATCCCCACAAGCATTTCTGGGCACATAGGGCTAGGTGGGCATACCCCAGGGGTCGCTATCAGCTTGGTCGCACAGATCAAGGAAATGTCGTCTCTTACATTCCTTGTCGTGAGTGACGGCTCTCAGTACAAAGAAACAACACGTACTTCTCTTTTAAATCAACCGAAAAAAATGAAAGCTCTGATCAAGCACGGTCAATTACCCCCAACTTGACCGAATTATTAAACGTAGAGAGCAATAGAGCACGTTCTTGCTCTCCCTCGCTACCATCGATATCTCTGCAGCATAAGAGCGCAGTAACTAGCACCGCAATTTCGCTGACAACTAACAACAACAACAACCGCAACTGTATCGACAGAGCGTTTAACGACATCAACAGCTAGTAGCGCAAACATTAATACGTCTGCCGCTGCGCTACCCGAAAAATAGAACAAAAACAATGAACAAATTAAGCCGGCTGTGCAGACTGGTATGGATCGCTACATTCAAATCAAAAGGAAGCCCCATAAATTCTCAACGCAATATATAGCCCGTAGCATTGCTAGCTTAGCTGCAATAGAAACGCCCATAAACTCAAACCGATTTAAAATCTTGGCAGACGTCTATGAGGTTGAGGTGGCCGAATCTACTGAAGTCGAGAAAAATAAGCCAAAGCCTCCACCTATTTATATACGAGATAAAAGTTCCAATGTCTTGTCAACAAAATTATTGAGCTTATTGGCAAGGATAACTTTCACATAATACCCCTTGTAAAGGGCAACATTCAGAAAACAAAAGTTCAAATTAAGTCTGAAGAGTCTGGAATCCTAAACAGTTTAAGTGAACTGTTTAAGTGAACTGTTAGTTAATGTTTAGTTATAAGATTTAAAAACTTATTGTTAGTCTCTAAAATGAGAAGATTCAATAAATAAAAGCAAAGTTAAAAAAAAAAAAAAAAATCTGAAGATAATTACAGAGTATTATCGAAATATTTTACCGAGAATAAAAAGAACTTTTACACGTATCAGCTAGAATTCGAAGTAACGTGTGCTGAGATAACAAAGGCGCTATAAGAGAAGAGATTTCGCGCAAAGACAGTCTTCAATATCCTTTACAGGGATAGAAAGCCGCAGCCACTCTTTAAGGTACGAGCTCGAACCAGAAAATAAGCCCCTGAATAAATACGAAGTGCACCCTATATACAACCTTCAGTTCCTGCTGCACCGCCGAATTACAATTCAGACACCGCACAAACGCAATGGTCCGGTACAATGTGCGAACTGGCAAGGTCATACTGTAAGCTGCGCCCGGTGTTTGTAGTTTGTGGAGAGCTTCATGACTCCGCACACTGCCCAGCGAGCAAAGATGACTGCAACTCGAAAAAGTGCGGCAACTGCGGTGGCAATCACACTGCTAACTATAGAGGTTGCCCAGTTTATAAGGATCTGAAAAGCCGCATCCACCAGAGAGGAATTACTGCCCGCTTCCAAAATAAAACGTCGATAGTCTCCAGATCAAACCCTGAAGTCTTCTTCTCGACTGCAGCCAGATCCTCACTAGGACCCATAAGCTCTGACAAAAATGTGACATACCCAAGTGCTTTAAAATCAGGACTGGCTACCCCTGCCTCAAAAAGTCCATTCTTGCAATCCATTCCTACCAAGAACCGAACACGCCTCAGCAGCATCAATAGTCAGAGCAGCCAAGAAGCAACTTTGAAGCTATGATATGCAGCCTACAACAAAGCCTTACGGAATTTATCTCGTTTATGCGCACTACTATGCAAGATTTAATGCGAAACCAAAATCTATTGATTCAAATGCTGGTTTCACAACAATCCAAATAATGACTTCCCTACGGATATCTACGTGGAACGCTAACGGCGTTTCGCAGCATAAACTTGAGTTAGCTCAATTTCTACTCGACAATCAAATCGACGTAATGCTGCTTTCAGAAACACACCTTACAAACAAATACAATTTTCAACTACGAGGATATTCGTTCTACGGAACAAATCATCCAGATGGTAAAGCACATGGTGGGACTGGAATTCTAATCAGAAGCCGTATTAAGCACCACTATCATAACAAATTTGCTAAAAACTACCTACATGCCACATCAATAAATATACATATACAAATATAAATATACATAGGAGACTACAATGCCAAGCACACACACTGGGATCTCGTCCCTTGACTCCAAAAGGAAAGCAGCTCTATAATGCAATTATCAAAGTCAAGCTCGACTATGTTTCCTCTGGCACACCTCTGGCACACATACTGGCCGGCAGACCCAAAGAAACTACCCGATTTAATAGACTTTGCGATTACGAAAAACATTCCTAAAAATATTATAAGCACCGAATGCCTTTCGGATATTTCATATAATCACTCGCCTGTCCTGTTTATTCTACTCCAACGTGCAGGAACATTGGAAGCAATCGTTAAAACTGACCTCACAGAAAACCAATTGGGTTAAGTACAGAAAATATATTAGCTCACACATTGAGCTAAGTCCTCATCTCTACAATGAAGCCGACGTAGACAGCTTTGTTTATGCACTGGAGTCAGTACTCGACTCTGCAGCTCGAGCTTCAACACCTTAAACTATAAATACACAATGCAATCAAAAGAAGACAAATCTATAAATCAAACAGCTCGCCCTCGGAAAACGACGCTTACGTCAAGAGTGGCAATTCCACAGATCGCCATCTGCTAAGCATGCTTATCTAAACTCCTTAAAAAATGTGTATTGACTCGAATAAGCACATACCTAAGACTCCAAGATGGAATCCCGTCACATCAATTGAGGTTTCGCGAAGGGCACGGAACACTTAAGCAGGTCAACCGGATAACATCAGAAATTCGGGACGCGTTCGAAAAACAAGAGTACTGTACTGCCATATTTTTAGATGTCTCTCAAGCATTTGATAGAGTCTGGCTACAAGGTCTCATGTACAATGGTCCCCTACAACACCCACAAGCTTTCGGAGTCTTACCTTTACGACAGAAAATTTGCTGTGAGGTGCAACACTGCTATATCTGATGATTTCACTGTTGGAGCTGGAGTTCCTCAAGGTAGCGTGCTAGGGCCAACATTATATGTCCTCTACACACGCAGACATCCCGACAAGCACACGACTAATAACATCTACGTTTGCTGATGATACAGCTATTCTTAGCCGCTCAAAATGCCCGATGCAAACAACTGCGCAGCTGGTCGATGTTGAAAAATGGCTATCAGATTGGCGAATTAAAGTGAACGAACAAAAATGCAAGCACGTTACGTTCACCCTGAACAGGGAAAACTGCCCGCCGCTTACATTAAACAACACTATATTCCCGCAAGCAAACGAAGTGAGTAGGAGTACACCTCGACAGAAGACTTACATGGCGCCGGCACATTGAAGCCAAAAGAACTCACCTAAAGCTAAAAGCCAGTATCCTTCATAGGCTTATCAACCCTCAGTCTCCCCTTATGGGGGAATGACAGCAATAGCAATATTGACATAGTCTAGCGAGTTCAGTCGAAGATCTTGAGAACCATCACAGGATCACCGTGGTACGTTCGCAACGAAAACATACATTGCGACCTAAATATTTTACCAGTCAAAGAAGCGATCGCAGAACAGAAGGAAAAGTACCTTTCCAAGCTATTGTTGCACTCTAACCATCTGGCGAGAGGGACGCGTAACCACAGTTAAATTTTAATGTTAAGATTCGTAATCTTATTGCTAGTCTCAAAATTAAGAGAAGATTCAATAAAGCAAAGTTCTAAAAAAAACAATAAATAAAGATAGCCATTGTTCTACTTCGACTAGACAGAGGGCCAAATGCATCTGGATCTGAGAATAGCTGTATCGTCTGCAAAGGTGGATGTTGTTAGCCGTCTACTTGTTGGGACGTCTGCTGTGTATAGGGCATATAGCGTTGGCCCAAGCACGCTGCTTAGGGGACTCCAGCTCCAATTGCGTAATCGTTAGACACAGCAGAATTGGATCTCACTGCGAATTTCCTATCGAATAGGTAAGATTCCAGTAGCTTGTGCGTATTGTTAGGAAGCGTTATTCTGATCTTGTGCATTAGACCATCTAACCAAACTCTATCGAATGCTTGGGATACATCTAAAAATATTGCAGTACAATATTCTCGATTTTCGAATTCGGTTCTTATTTCAGAACTTATGCGATTGACCTGCTCTATAGTTCCGTATTTTTCACGAAATCCAAATTGGTGTGATGGGATTTTATTCTGGGTTCTTAGAAATGAGTTAATGCGAGTTGGGAAGCTTTTTTGGAATAGTTTGGATAAGTATGACAATAAGATTATGGGTCTGTACGATGAGGTAATTGTGTGATCTTTGCCTGGTTTCGGTATCATTATCTTTGGAAAGTAATGGCATTGAAGAACTGCGCAGTATGGGAGCTCTATAATCATTTTTGGTGTTATTTGATCAGGGCCTGGAGATTTTTTTGAATCCAGATGATTTTTGATGATATGAGCGATTTCATTCAAGTTAGAGCTGAGGGTCATTTGCTATAGGCGGAGGTGTGAATGAATTTGCGGCAGGAGTTGGCTTTAACACATTTTTTTAGTGTTCTGCAATTGTTCCGGTTCTATCTTTATCACTGGGGGCCCAGCCGCCTGCTAGATTTCTTATAGGCGCAACAGTTTCTGTCGGTGAGCATAGTGTTGGATGAGCTCTCCACAGAGAGTTCTTTGTAGAAGATGTTGATAACTGTTCTATATAGCGACGTTTTGCTTCTTGTTGCTTTAGCGCATTGGTCAGTTTGCAGGAGGCGTCCTTTGACCGAATGGTAAGCTTAGCCATTCACGTCGAGTACTAGCTGGTCGATTTCTTGATTTGTCTTCTTCTTCATGTTTGGCGCGTGAGATGCTTACAGAGTTGAAACTCGAGCAGCGGAGACAAAAAACATCGATGTTAAGGTCCCTAATTGATTGAAAACGCAACATATCCGTGTCGTTACAACGTATTGACCATTACCTACTCTCCAAACCTGCTTCTCCCAGAATCTGTTTCACTGCCTCATGTACTGTTTACGTATTCTGACGACGCTTTGGATAGCTCAAACAGCATCTCGCCTTTTGCCGTTATCCGAATGCCTTTTACGTGTTTGGCTAAGTCCTTCAGTTTCGGATCTGTCTTAACTGAGCGCAATATTTCTGCGTATGTGCCTTTAATCACTTCGCTCTCTAAACTGCTCTAAATTTGTCTACATATCCTAACTTCCCCAACCCTCTTGTGCTCTCTTTGTGTGTCATTCGCTGCCGACACTGGTAGAAGTTTTGGGGATCCAGCCAACTTCTTATTCCCTTTGCAGGAATTGACTATGTCATCCGTGCTACATCTTCTTGAATTCCTTTTCTTGGCATATTACCTGCAACGGTAGCCAAGTTTCCCCCACCAAAGCATTGCAGACTCTGGATGGCGACGACTGGTGGCCCGATTGCTCACCTCTCATAGCCGCCGGTACTTGGGATCCTACACCCTGAACCGTAATTGAAGATCCTATTCTGACCTGCATAGTGAATAAGTAAGTAAGTAAGTTTAGTTTATTCACCCGTTTCGTTATTTAAAGTCTATAGACAACCTATAGCGCCTTCTCGCAATTAATATTATAGAGTCAACGAACGAATTCCAGATAAGGACACTTTTATGATTACGGGTTGTGAGCTGCTTGTTTTACCCTAAAAAGAAACGATCCGTTCACTATTGATTAGTGGTGATCGGAAACTTTCTGCCCGTAAGCATTTTTTAAAGCAAAACCGTTTCCAGTTACCCCTTTAGTCGCCTCATACGACAAGCGATAGTGTACTGTGGTGGTTATTCTGAAGCCGCCGAACACAGCTGTGTGTGTTTGTTGGAGTATTTTTGACTGCTTATTATACATGAATTTCAAATGCAGTAGCGAACGTGACTCAAACTCATGCCCTCTTCAACGTCTGCCCGCATGCTTATCACCCTATCACTGTGCTACCAGGCCACCTGTCTGTCCGACCGTGCCACCATCATATATGTATAATGTTTATGCAGCCTTTTAGCTGCCTATCACACAAAAGTTACATATTCATATTGTGATATGCGTTCAATATAAGGGAGAGAAAAGGATAGTGATACAAGAATTGGGAGACAGAGAGAAAGAAAGAATGAGGGAACTCGTGAGAATTGTGGTCCGAGGATGAAGTATAATACAGTAAATTATAGCAAACGCTTAAATTATAGTGAACAACAAATAAAAATTTGAATACTCCTACGAAATAATTGTATTTCGATATCTATTCAAGTCGAGCACATAGATACAAATTAATACTACATGGATATGTATTTTCATTGCTATTTAAGTCTATTTAAGTGTATCACTATATACATATATATAGTGACATATTTATCTTCCGATACCCCAGTCTCCTACAATTCCTACAATATGCTTACTCTTAATATTCTTTGCTTGTTTTTGATATGAAATTCTTTCATGTTCTCACACTCAACCCTAAGCTTTCTAACATAAACAAATAAAACAGTTAAGCTCAATAATATAAGCAAAGATCGCCCAAAATCTCCGTGCGAGCAAAAGACGATCCAGCCCGATCAGGTAAACAAAAATCGGTCATAGCGCCTTGATATCAATGATGTAAACAAAGATTGACGGTTGACGCAATGAGAGTATCATTCTCGAAAATATTGGTGCAGCCAAGGCTTCGTGAAGAAATTAAGCAAATCTTAGATTTCAGTCTTAAGCGAACATGAGATGTAGTACGGTTCATAAAATAGAAACGTTTATAAAATTTTACCGTTTTCAAATAAAGTTTGGTTAAAATACGTAAATGGCGCACCCGGTAGGACACGTTTAAATCATCGCAAATAGTTACGGCTTACAAAACAATTGAAAGAAATTAATTTCAATTTCTAACCCACAGTGAGCTTTTCACTAACTAGTGTGTGTACAACCAGTGTTTGGTGTATCGAGTGTTACAAAAATTGAGTACTTGCTACAATTAAAGCCAATCCTGTTTCATATCTAAAACGTATCCGCAAAAGAATCTTTCGTGTCAATAAAAGTTTAATCAACATATAAATCCAATTTGGTCGTTGGAATAAACATTGGATTAGTGATCGTAAAGAAAATACAATCAAAGTAAAATGGAACCAGCAAATAATGTTGCTATTCCAATAGCTGCACAAAGTGCACTAAACGACCAAAACCTAAATCAACTTCTATCAACAAATTCGAAATGTGCCACATTTCGAAGGCGAGCTTACTACCTTGGCTCCATTTGTCAGAAGAATCGACTACTTGTTGCAACTGTCTTCCACGGCTAATGAGCGACAGCAAAGTATCATTTTCGGGGCAATTGAGCTTCAAATTTCCGCAGACACCAGTTGAGGAACTGCTCAGAAGACTCTACAACACCAGCTTTCAAGGCAATCTTCGTAATTTTTTTAATGAAGTTGATGGCCGAATCTTTGTTATTAGCAATAAGTTAGAAGGATATTTAGAAAATTCTAAATTATACACAAACGCAATGAATAATAGAGTTAAGAGTTTAATTCAAAGAAAACTACCAGATAGGCTATTCATGTCACTGGCTAGATACGATATATCAACAATTCTAAAATTAAAACAAGTGGCGCAGATGGAAGGCTTTTATGAAGAAACTGAAAAGAGTGATTTTAGTAAAAATGGAATTTTGAAGACCAAACCCCAAAATTTTAACAACAATTATACTAATAATGCCCGTAACACCCACCCACAAAATACTTACCAATACTAATCCTAATTTTCAACAACCACAATATATAAATGTTTCATACTAACAATCAAGCCCAACATCAGCAACTTTCAAACAGACAATTTAATAGGTACAATGCTTTCGACCAAAATAGGAAATTGTATCAAGAATTTGAGCAAAAATTGCAACAATCACAAAAAAATAACCCTTTCATCAAATTGAAACGAACGAAAATTTGAGATATTAAGTGATTATAAACCATTGATTTAGCTCAGCAACATTAAAGAGCCCAATATGAAGTTGCTAAGGTGGAAAATAAAGTTGTGTGAGTTTGATTTTGATATAAAATATTTGGAGGGAAAATTGAATCATGTGGCAGATGCCTTGTACAGGATTGAAGAAAATTATTATGGTAATAGTAATACACAAGCGACAGTTCACAGCGCTGAAGAGGATGATGGAAATTTAATACCGCTAACAGAAAGACCACTTAATTATTTCAGAAGACAGGTCGAAATGATTAAGAGTGATAAGGAGTGTGTGGATATCACACATTATTTTAAAAAGGTTAGAATAAAAATTAAATATGTTAACTTAAATAATGAAAAGGCCAAACAAATATTGATGGATCACTTTTTGTGCAAAGACAAGCACATTGTACATTGGAAGTAAGGCAGACATCGAAATAATTCAAAGGGCATTCCAAGAGATCATAAATCCAGGAAAAACTCTGTTATCAAGAACTAATATAAAACTAAGAGACATTGAAAGTTACGCGGAGTTCAAGGTAATCATTTTAAGCAACCATAGAAAACTGTTGCATTTGGGAATTAAGAAAATGGTTAGGCTTTTCAAAGAAACATATTATTACCCAGATTTTCAAAACATAGTTAACGAATGTGATTCCTCCGAATATTTAATAATATGGGAACACCAATAATATTGAAAACAGACAGAGATAGTGCTTTTATGAGTACTGCACTCAAGGAATGGTTGGATAGAGAGAATGTTGAATTGCAGATAACAACAAGCGGCATAGCAGACGTGGAACGGTTGCACAATACCCTGAATGAAAAAATTCGTATAATTAATACCGGTGAAAATGAAGAAAATCGTCTCATGAAGATGGAAATAATCATAAAATAAAACACAATTCTACTGGCAGAATACCAGCTGACATTTTTATTTACGCAGGTACACCCAACTATAATTGACAAATAAAAGAAACTAGAATTGAGAATATCAATAGGAATCGACAAGAATTAAAAGTGAATAATAAATTCAGAAAGGCACCTCTAATTCACGGTAAACTAGATAACCCATTAAATCCTACTGGCAAAATAGAGCAGATTGGTAGAGACCATTTTGAAGAAACTAATAAGAGGTCGCAAAAACTAAACAAACTGCAGGACGGAGGTCCAAAATCAAAAGACAAGCCCATTAACTTTCACTATTGCCGAGTGATGCTCTACGTCAGCACTATGAAACTTCCGGTGCCCAAAAACATATTACTATGGCTTAGGTCAGATACTAAATGAAATTTTAATAATATCTCACATTCCATAAGAAATAATTAAAACACCGGTGTACACAGGTTCAACGCCTTGACTCTGATGAGTACCAAAACATTCTGCTAGTGCGACGCACAGTTCATAATGCTGAAAGTTTGTACATAACGCTAGATACTTCGTTCAAAATTACTGAGAAATTGTAAATTTTTATTAGATTGTTTCCTTTAATTATGATATTGTCTTTCATGCAATTCTGATTTAGAGTGGTTCTAGGTAGATTCCAGGTTATTATTATGTTTGGTTCAATGTAATTAGTTTGTGTAATTAAATGTGTTTTAGTATATCTACAGCTAGTGTTAATTTGTTTTATAATGCCTGATAAGCATGGATTAATGGTTAATTGTTTTGTATCTTTATTGTATAAGTTACCTCCATGCCTGATAAGCATGGATTAATGGTTAATTGTTTTGTATCTTTATTGTATAAGTTACCTCTATGCAAATAGTAATTGAACTGTGTGTTGTTTTGCAAAATATTTTGATACTGATCAGGGTAAGGCATTACCTAATACACCGGTGTTTTAATTATTTCTTTTGGAATGTGAGATATTATTAAAATTTCATTTGTATCTGACCTAAGCCAAGTAAATGTTTTTATACCCAAAAGTTTCTTAGTGCTGACGTAAGCATCACCAAAAATGTGAAAGTTAATGGGCTTGTTTTTGATTTTGGTCCTCCTCCTCAATTTGTTTTGTTTTTGGAAGTCTTGTTTTTGGTCTCTACCAATTTGCTCTATTTTGCCAGTAGGATTAAATGGGTTATCTAGTTTACCGTGAATTAGAGGTGCCTTTCTGAATTTATTATTCACTTTTAATTCTTGTCGATTCCTATTGATATTCTCAATTCTAGTTTCTTTTATTTGTCAATTATAGTTGGGTGTACCTGCGTAAATAAAAATGTCAGCTGGTATTCTGCCAGTAGAATTGTGTTTTATTTTATGATTATTTCCATCTTCATGAGACGATTTTCTTCATTTTCACCGGTATTAATTATACGAATTTTTTCATTCAGGGTATTGTGCAACCGTTCCACGTCTGCTATGCCGCTTGTTGTTATCTGCAATTCAACATTCTCTCTATCCAACCATTCCTTGAGTGCAGTACTCATAAAAGCACTATCTCTGTCTGTTTTCAATATTATTGGTGTTCCCATATTATTAAATATTCGGAGGAATCACATTCGTTAACTATGTTTTGAAAATCTGGGTAATAATATGTTTCTTTGAAAAGCCTAACCATTTTCTTAATTCCCAAATGCAACAGTTTTCTATGGTTGCTTAAAATGATTACCTTGAACTCCGCGTAACTTTCAATGTCTCTTAGTTTTATATTAGTTCTTGATAACAGAGTTTTTCCTGGATTTATGATCTCTTGGAATGCCATTTGAATTATTTCGAAGTCTACCTCACTTTCAATGTACAATGTGCTTGTCTTTGCACAAAAAATATCCATCAATATTTGTTTGGCCTTTTCATTATTTAAGTTAACATATTTAATTTTTATTCTAACCTTTTTAAAATAATGTGTGATATCTACACACTCCTTATCACTCTTAATCATTTCGACCTGTCTTCTGAAATAATTAAGTGGTCTTTCTGTTAGCGGTATTAAATTTACATCAACCTCTTCAGCGCTGTGCACTGTGGCTTGCGTATTACTATCACCATAATAGTTTTTTCTCAAGTCGAACCCCGGACAAGGCATCTGCCACATGATTCAATTTTCCCTCCAAATATTTTATATCAAAATCAAACTCACACAACTTTATTTTCCACCTTAGCAACTTCATATTGGGCTCTTTAATGTTGCTGAGCTAAATCAATGGTTTATAATCACTTAATATCTCAAATTTTCGTTCGTTTCAATTTGATGAAAGGGTTATTTTTTTGTGATTGTTGCAATTTTTGCTCAAATTCTTGATACAATTTCCTATTTTGGTCGAAAGCATTGTACCTATTAAATTGTCTGTTTGAAGGTTGCAGATGTTAGGCTTGATTGTTAGTATGAAACATTTTATATTGTCGTTGTTGAAAATTAGGATTAGTATTGGTAAGTATTTTGTGGGTGGGTGTTACGGGCATTATTAGTATAATTGTTGTTAAAATTTTGGGGTTTGGTCTTCGAATTTCCATTTTTACTAAAATCACTCTTTTCCGTTTCTTCATAAAAGCCTTCCATCTGCGCCACTTGTTTTAATTTCAGAATTGTTGAAATATCGTATCTAGCCAGTGACATGAATAGCCTATCTGGTAGTTTTCTTTGAATTAAACTCTTAACTCTATTATTCATTGCGTTTGTGTATAATTTAGAATTTTCTAAATATCCTTCTAACTTATTGCTAATAACAAAGATTCGGCCATCAACTTCATTAAAAAAATTACGAAGATTGCCTTGAAAGCTGGTGTTGTAGAGTCTTCTGAGCAGTTCCTCAACTGGTGTCTGCGGAAATTTGAAGCTCAATTGCCCCGAAAATGATACTTTGCTGTCGCTCATTAGCCGTGGAAGACAGTTGCAACAAGTAGTCGATTCTTCTGACAAATGGAGCCAAGGTAGTAAGCTCGCCTTCGAATTGTGGCACTTTTCGAATTTGTTGATAGAAGTTGATTTAGGTTTTGGTCGTTTAGTGCACTTTGTGCAGCTATTGGAATAGCAACATTATTTGCTGGTTCCATTTTACTTTGATTGTATTTTCTTTACGATCACTAATCCAATGTTTATTCCAACGACCAAATTGGATTTATATGTTGATTAAACTTTTATTGACACGAAAGATTCTTTTGCGGATACGTTTTAAATATGAAACAGGATTGGCTTTAATTGTAGCAAGTACTCAATTTTTGTAACACTCGATACACCAAACACTGGTTGTACACACACTAGTTAGTGAAAAGCTCACTGTGGGTTAGAAATTGAAATTAATTTCTTTCAATTGTTTTGTAAGCCGTAACTATTTGCAATAATTTAAACGGTAAAATTTTACAAAGGTCTTTTATCTTATGAACGTACTACATCTGATGTTCGCTTAAGACTGAAATCTAAGTTTTGCTTAATTTTTTATGAAGCCTTGGCTGCACCAATGATTTCGAGAATGATACTCTCATTGCGTCAGCCGTCAATCTTTGTTTACATTATTGATATCAAGACGCTGTGACCGATTTTTGTTTACATGATCGGACTGGATCGTCTTTTACTCGCACCGAGATTTTGGCCGATCTTTGTTTACATTATTGAGCTTAACTGTTTTATTTGTTTATGTTAGAAAGCTTAGGGTTGAGTGTGAGAATATGAAAGAATATCAAAAACAAGCAAAGAATATTAAGAGTAAGCATAAAATAAGAATTGTAGGGAGACTGGGGTATCGGAAGATGAATATGTCACTATATATATATATATGTGATACACTTAAATAGACTTAAATAGCAATGAAAATACATATCCATGTAGTATTAATTTGTATCTATGTGCTCGACTTGAATAGATATCGAAATACAATTATTTCGTAGGAGTATTCAAATTTTTATTTGTTGTTCACTATAATTTAAGCGTTTGCTATAATTTACTGTATTATGTTATATTTATTATATTATGTTCCTGAGAAATACATCTAAATATGAATATCGCTTACTATCTCAAACCTTAAGCGTTCGCATAATCCAAAAATATTCAATATTAACTTTTTATTAAGGTAAGGTCAAATATGACCTTGAGCTTACGTAGACGAACAAAAAAATTACATGTGTATATATGAATGCATTCGCATTCCCATTTACATTTGCATTTCTATTCCCATTTGTCGATTCTCATTTCAGGCGACCATTTAGCGCAGTGTTTTATGTGTTTTTCAATTTTTTGACTGTAGGCAAAAGAAATTGAAGTTGGCTCTGACTTCATCCTCGGACCACAATTCTCACGAGTTCCCTCATTCTTTCTTTCTCTCTGTCTCCCAATTCTTGTATCACTATCCTTTTCTCTCCCTTATATTGAACGCATATCACAATATGAATATGTAACTTTTGTGTGATAGGCAGCTAAAAGGCTGCATAAACATTATACATATATGATGGTGGCACGGTCGGACAGACAGGTGGCCTGGTAGCACAGTGATAGGGTGATAAGCATGCGGGCAGACGCTACTGCATTTGAAATTCATGTATAATAAGCAGTCAAAAATACTCCAACAAACACACACAGCTGTGTTCGGCGGCTTCAGAATAACCACCACAGTACACTATCGCTTGCCGTATGAGGCGACTAAAGGGGTAACTGGAAACGGTTTTGCTTTAAAAAATGCTTACGGGCAGAAAGTTTCCGATCACCACTAATCAATAGTGAACGGATCGTTTCTTTTTAGGGTAAAACAAGCAGCTCACAACCAGTAATCATTGACGTGTCTTTTTTGGAACTCGTTCGTTGACTCTATCATTTTAATTGCGAGAAGGCGCTACATTCTGTCGGTAGATTGTAAAAAACGAAACAGGTACCTGAAATACTTATTCACTATGCAGGTCAGTATAGGATCTTCAATTAAGGTGCAGGGAGCAGGATCCCCAGTACAGGCAGCAATGAGTGGTGAGCAAGCGGATTGGAAACTTGGCCACCGTTGCAGATAATACGCCAAGAAAAGGAATTCAAGAAGAAGGGAGAGGTAGCATGGGTGACATAGTCAATCCCGTCCAAGGGAACAGAAAGTTGGCTAGATCCTAAAGACTCCTACCAATGTCGATAGTGAATGACATACAAAAAGTGCACATGAGTGCATTGAGGAAGCTAGGATATCACCAGATGGCATGCAGACAAATTTCGAGCAGTTAGAGAGCGAAGTGATTAAAGGCACATACGCAGAAATATTGCGCTCAGTTAAGACAGATCCGAAACTGAAGGACTTAGCCAAACACGTAAAAGGCATTCGGATAACGGCAAAAGGCGAGATGCTGTTTGAGCTATCCAAAGCGTCGTCAGAATACGTAAACAGTACATGAGGCAGTGAAACAGATTCTGGGAGAAGCAGACAGATCATTGAAAGAAATGGAAACTACGAAATAAAGGATCTGGATGAGGTCAAAGCTACTCAAAGCACTATTTACCCAGTTTGGAGAGTTAATCGTGAATCATTGTAAGACAGCACAGGATATGTTGGCTCAATCAATTAGGGACCTTAACATCGATGTTTTTTGTCTCCGCTGCTCGAGTTTCAACTCTGTAAGCATCTCACGCGCCAAACATGAAGAAGAAGACAAATCAAGAAATCGACCAGCTAGTACTCGACGTGAATGGCTAAGCTTACCATTCGGTCAAAGGACGCCTCCTGCAAACTGACCAATGCGCTAAAGCAACAAGAAGCAAAACGTCGCTATATAGAACAGTTATCAACATCATCTACAAAGCACTCTCTGTGGAGAGCTCTTCCAACACTATGCTCACCAACAGAAATTGTGGCGCTTATAAGAAACCTAGCGGCTGGGCTCGCAGTGATGAACATAGAGCCAGAATATTTTCAGAACACCTAAAAAATGTGCCAAATTCTGCCACAAATTCATTCACCTCCGCCTGTAACAAATGATCCGCCGCTTCAACTTGAGCCAATGGAATTTCAAACGAATGAAATCGCTCATATTATCAAAAAACATCTGGATCCGAAAAAATCTCCAGGTCCTGACCAAATACCACCAAATTTGATTATAGAACTCCCATACTGCGTAGTTGACATTATCACCCAACTCTTCGAAGGCATTACAAGACTTGGCCACTTTCCAGACAAATGGAAAAAGTCCATAATAGTATTGATACCGAAACCAGGCAAAGATCACACAATTGCCTCATCGTACAGACCCATAAGCTTATTGTCATGCTTATCCAAACTATTCGAAAAAAGCGTCCTGACTCGCATAAACTCATTTTTAAGAACCCAGAATAAAATCCCAGCACATCATTGGATTTCGTGAAAATAAGGAACTATAGAACAGGTCAATCGCATAACTTCTGAAATACGAACCGCATTCGGAAATCGAGAGTATTGAACTGAAATATTTTTAGATGTATCCCAAGTATTCGATAGAGTTTAGTTAGAAGGTCATTAGACCTTCTGCACAAGATCAACGCAATACGCACAACGCAATACGCACAAGCTACTGGAATCATACCTATTCGACAGAAAATTTGCAGTGAGATGCAATTCTGTTGTGTCTGACGATAACACAATTGGAGCTGGAGTCCCCCAAGGTAGAGTGCTTGGGCCAACGCCATAAGTCCTCCACATCTCAACAAGTAGACGGCTAACAACATCCACCTTTGCAGACGATACAGCTATTCTCAGATCCAGATGCATTTGGCCCTCTGTCTAGTCGAAGTAGAACAATGGCTATCTTTATTTATTGTTTTTTTTAGAACTTTGCTTTATTGAATCTTCTCTTAATTTTGAGACTAGCAATAAGATTACGAATCTTAACATTAAAATTTAACTGTGGTTACGCGTCCCTCTCGCCAGATGGTTAGAGTGCAACAATAGCTTGGAAAGGTACTTTTCCTTCTGTTCTGCGATCGCTTCTTTGACTGGTAAAATATTTAGGTCGCAATGTATGTTTTCGTTGCGAACGTACCACGGTGATCCTGTGATGGTTCTCAAGATCTTCGACTGAACTCGCTAGACTATGTCAATATTGCTATTGCTGTCATTCCCCCATAAGGGGAGACTGAGGGTTGATAAGCCTATGAAGGATACTGGCTTTTAGCTTTAGGTGAGTTCTTTTGGCTTCAATGTGCCGGCGCCATGTAAGTCTTCTGTCGAGGTGTACTCCTACTCACTTCGTTTGCTTGCGGGAATATAGTGTTGTTTAATGTAAGCGGCGGGCAGTTTTCCCTGTTCAGGGTGAACGTAACGTGCTTGCATTTTTGTTCGTTCACTTTAATTCGCCAATCTGATAGCCATTTTTTAACATCGACTAGCTGCGCAGTTGTTTGCATCGGGCATTTTGAGCGGCTAAGAATTGCTGTATCATCAGCAAACGTAGATGTTGTTAGTCGTGTGCTTGTCGGGATGTCTGCTGCGTAGAGGACATATAATGTTGGCCCTAGCTCGCTACCTTGAGGAACTCCAGCTCCAACAGTGAAATCATCAGATATAGCAGTGTTACACCTCACAACAAATTTTCTGTCGTAAAGGTAAGACTCTGAAAGCTTGTGGGTGTTGTATGGGAGCCAGACTCTATCAAATGCTTGAGAGACATCTAAAAATATGGCAGTACAGTACTCTTGTTTTTCGAACGCGTCCCGAATTTCTGATGTTATCCGGTTGACCTGCTTAATTGTTCCGTGCCCTTCGCGAAACCTAAATTGATATGACGGGATTCCATCTTGGAGTCTTAGGTATGTGCTTATTCGAGTCAATACACATTTTTTAAGGAGTTTAGATAAGCATGCTTAGCAGATGGCGATCTGTGGAATTGCCACTCTTGACGTAAGCGTCGTTTTCCGAGGGCGAGCTGTTTGATTTATAGATTTGTCTTCTTTTGATTGCATTGTGTATTTATAGTTTAAGGTGTTGAAGCTCGAGCTGCAGAGTCGAGTACTGACTCCAGTGCATAAACAAAGCTGTCTACGTCGGCTTCATTGTAGAGATGAGGACTTAGCTCAATGTGTGAGCTAATATATTTTCTGTACTTAACCCAATTGGTTTTCTGTGAGGTCAGTTTTAATGATTGTTCCAATGTTCCTGGATGTTGGAGTAGAATAAACAGGACAGGCGAGTGATTATATGAAATATCCGAAAGGCATTCGGTGCTTATAATATTTTTAGGAATGTTTTTCGTAATCGCAAAGTCTATTAAATCGGGTAGTTTCTTTGGGTCTGCCGGCCAGTATGTGTGCCAGAGGTGTGCCAGAGGAAACATAGTCGAGCTTGACTTTGATAATTGCATTATAGAGCTGCTTTCCTTTTGGAGTCAAGGGACGAGATCCCAGTGTGTGTGCTTGGCATTGTAGTCTCCTATGTATATTTATATTTGTATATGTATATTTATTGATGTGGCATGTAGGTAGTTTTTAGCAAATTTGTTATGATAGTGGTGCTTAATACGGCTTCTGATTAGAATTCCAGTCCCACTGTGTGCTTTACCATCTGGATGATTTGTTCCGTAGAACGAATATCCTCGTTATATTTGTTTGTAAGCTGTGAAGCTTTCTGAAAGCAGCGACGATTTGATTCTCGAGTAGAAATTGAGCTAACTCAAGTTTAACGCCGTTAGCGTTCCACGTAGATATACGTAGGGAAGTCATTATTTGGATTGTTGTGAAACTAGCATTTGAATCAATAGATTTGGTTTCGCATTAAATCTTGCATAGTAGTGCGCATAAACGACATAAATTCCGTAAGTCTTTGTTTTAGGCTGCAAATCATAGCTTCAAAGTTGCTTTTTGGCTTCTCCGGCGCTTGATGATGCTGAGCGGTGTTCGGTTCTTGGTATGTTGATTGCAGTAATGGACTTTTTGAGGCAGGGGTAGCCAGTCCTGATTTTAAAGCGTCCTAGTGAGGATCTGGCTGCAGTCGAAAAGAAGACTTCAGGGTTTGATCTGGAGACTATCGACGTTTTATTTTGGAAGCGGGCAGTAATTCCTCTCTGGTGGATGCGGCTTTTCAGTTCCTTATAAACGGGCCAACCTCTATAGTTAGCAGTGTGATTGCCACTGCAGTTGCCGCACTTTTTCGAGTTGCAGTCATCTCGCTGGGCAGTGTGCGGAGTCATGAAGCTCTCCACAAACTACAAACACCGGGCGCAGCTTACAGTATGACCTTGCCAGTTCGCACATTGTACCGGACCATTGCGTTTGTGCGGTGTCTGAATTGTAATTCGGCGGTGGAGCAGGAACTGAAGGTTGTATATAGGGTGCACTTCGTATTTATTCAGGGGCTTATTTTCTGGTTCGAGCTGTACCTTAAAGAGTGGCTGCGACTTTCTATCCCTGTAAAGGATATTGAAGACTGTCTTTGCGCGAAATCTCTTCTCTTATAGCGCCTTTGTTATCTCAGCACACGTTACTTCGAATTCTAGCTGATACGTGTAAAAGTTCTTTATATTCTCGGTAAAATATTTCGATAATACTCTGTAATTATCTTCAGATTTTTTTTTTTTTTTTTTAACTTTGCTTTTATTTATTGAATCTTCTCATTTTAGAGACTAACAATAAGTTTTTAAATCTTATAACTAAACATTAACTAACAGTTCACTTAAACTGTTTAGGATTCCAGACTCTTCAGACTTAATTTGAACTTTTGTTTTCTGAATGTTGCCCTTTACAAGGGGTATTATGTGAAAGTTATCCTTGCCAATAAGCTCAATAATTTTGTTGACAAGACATTGGAACTTTTATCTCGTATATAAATAGGTGGAGGCTTTGGCTTATTTTTCTCGACTTCAGTAGATTCGGCCACCTCAACCTCATAGACGTCTGCCAAGATTTTAAATCGGTTTGAGTTTATGGGCGTTTCTATTGCAGCTAAGCTAGCAATGCTACGGGCTATATATTGCGTTGAGAATTTATGGGGCTTCCTTTTGATTTGAATGTAGCGATCCATACCAGTCTGCACAGCCGGCTTAATTTGTTCATTGTTTTTGTTCTATTTTTCGGGTAGCGCAGCGGCAGACGTATTAATGTTTGCGCTACTAGCTGTTGATGTCGTTAAACGCTCTGTCGATACAGTTGCGGTTGTTGTTGTTGTTAGTTGTCAGCGAAATTGCGGTGCTAGTTACTGCGCTCTTATGCTGCAGAGATATCGATGGTAGCGAGGGAGAGCAAGAACGTGCTCTATTGCTCTCTACGTTTAATAATTCGGTCAAGTTGGGGGTAATTGACCGTGCTTGATCAGAGCTTTCATTTTTTTCGGTTGATTTAAAAGAGAAGTACGTGTTGTTTCTTTGTACTGAGAGCCGTCACTCACGACAAGGAATGTAAGAGACGACATTTCCTTGATCTGTGCGACCAAGCTGATAGCGACCCCTGGGGTATGCCCACCTAGCCCTATGTGCCCAGAAATGCTTGTGGGGATTGCAGCATACCTATTTCCAAAGGATGCCGTATCGAAAACAATGGGAGAACGCCGTCAGACAGGGACGAGGTACCGATTAAGAAAGTGACAGAGGCTTAGATTAGAGCTGTGGCAAAGAAGTTTAAAACAGGCGAAGCCTCCGGACCAGATGGAGTTTTAAAAATGGATCAGCAGCCATGCTACTTTACATCCACATTAAATGCCTGATGAAGATAAGGAGTCTTGCCCAAGCAGTGGAAGAAGCAAAATCTGGTTCTTATCTTATCAATTAGCAATAAGCCGCCAGATGATCCGTCCACCTATCTGCTAATTTGCATGCTGGACACACTAGGTAAAGTACTGGAGCACATCATCTGCATTAGGATGGAGGAAGCAATCGAGGAATCTGGGGGAGGGGGGCCGCGGCCCCCGCTATGATGTACGAAAATGTATTTCCTCGTCATCACTCTCGACGTGCAAAACATCTTTAACTGAGGTAGCTGGATAAGAATTAAAGAATGCCTGCGTGACCGAAAGGTTGGTGCCCACATTGAACGCGTTTTCTGCGTATACTGAACGACAGAATATTACGATATAGATTGAGCGTCGGGGTCTCATCGTACAACATTGCAGAATGAATTTTCCAAGGATCAGTTCTCGGACCAGTCCTTTGGAGCCTCATGTACGACGATATTCTGAGGTTGAATTATCCCAAGAATGTTGCCCTGACTACGATGAACATTTCACATTCCTCCGTCCAAGGTTTGTAACGCAACGAGTGGAAGCGGCTGTGATTATCGGCAAGACCATTATGAAGGAGAACCTGGTGACCAACATAGTGGAGAGGATATTAATGAGGATATTGAGGATGATTGGAAGATCCAGACACCCAGAAGGTAGCCGATAAGGCTATATCGTCTTCGGGGTCGCCCTATGCGCCCTATGCCAAAACTAATTTTATTAAAAATACAAAACGACCCCATCCACTTCCCTTTCCATCACTGCCACGTTCCCCTTCCTCACTTTTTATTATGCAGGGTATTGGCATTAGAATATTTAAAAATTGACAAAATCAAAAGTTCCAAGTGCTATAAAGACTATATGATAAATGTAATGTAAATATTAACAAATCGCAAGTCGCGAAATCAGAAAAAAGAACAAAATAAATTACTCGACTATATGTATTATATACCCAATTATTATGTACCCAAAAAATGATTCATGTTTACAGATTAAAAACATTATTGTACTTTCCAAGTGTTCCAAAATACAGAAATACAGCTTTCAGAAATTTAGATGTTGGAGGAAATTGGCAAAAATTCAAAACAATCTTGAGCTGTCTCAAGATTCTAGCTCTTATAGTCTCTGAGATGTGTCTGTTCAAACGGATGCACAGACGGACCGATTGACATGGTCAGTTCGACTTGGATGATGATCCTAAGCAAGAATATATGTATATACTTTATGAGGTCGGTCACACTTCCTTTTAGGCGTAACAACATTTCAAGATTTCATAAAGTCATTATACCCTTAGTATTCTATAGGGTATACAAATTTAATTCATTTTTTAAGAGTGAAAATCCTGTTGAATAGTAATTTACAATTACGAATCACGATCAAACATTTAAATAATTATTATACCCTGTACCCATTAAAAATGGGTAAAAAAGGGTATATTAAGTTTGTGCAAATGTGCGTAACGGGCAGAAGGAGGCGTGGCAGACCCCATAAAGTATATACTCAGGTATACTCCTGAGTCAACTTTAAACGATCAAATTTGATATTTTGAAAAGGGATGGGGTGGGAGAACAATATATGTATGCATGTACATATGTAGTACATAAATACATTAATTATTTCAAACTATACATACATAAGTATGTATGTACATACATGCATAAGTATGTATATAATTAAAATAATTCATTATTAACTGCACTAAAATCAATTTTGAATAGGAAATAAAAATAAAGTCAAAAATTCTGTGGGCAAACACCAAGCCAATAACTAATATCTTTCAGTGAAGTCTTCATAAAAACCCACTAACAAAATGCATACGAATTAGAAATAACGGAGAATCTTACACAGAATGAGTAAAGAGCAAGGAGCGTAATGTATAGTACAATTTACAGTGGCTCATAATTAGCAAAAAATAAAGCATGTTTAAAATTGAAATTAAAATAGAGGAATTAAATTATTAAAATTACACTTAATTTAATTTCATATATTTATAAATATATATTTTTTTTTATTTAGCTTATATTTTTAAATAATGATTAAAAACAAGAAAACCAAAACAATGTCACAACTACTTATATAAACGCATAAAGTCAAAAAATGTTATATCTTTTCATTGTCAAAGTACTTTCTTAATATTGTGTACTTTGCAGCTGTGACCTGTTTTCTTACGGTTTCTTTTTCTATGCTCTAGTCATTGTATTTGTATACACATATGTATATGTAAATGTTAGCATGTATGTACATATATACATATGTATATTTTTACAAATATCACAATATCTTGTGTGATCGAAACAGGTCCTTCGCGGAATAGATAGTGTGAATCATAACCTTTCATAACAATGAATGATTTTTTTTTATATTTAGCAGCACAAGTCTGTATACACCGAAAAAAAAATGAAACTCAAATTTCTCAACTATTTATATGTATTTGTGCTGTTGTGTGTATGTATTATATATAATAATAATTAACTTAAAATTGCCGAGTGCAATTATTATAAAATTATAATAAATATTTATAAAATAAATAAATATATATAACACAATAATTATTAACTGAAAAATGTGCGAGTGCGTAGCACGAGCATAATAAATATTTATAAAATAAATAAATATAAATAATATAATATAATATATATAATATAATATATATATATTATAATATAATATAATTAGCTTAAAATTGGCGAGTGCGTAAGCACGAGCTATATATATATATATAAATATATATGTATATATATACATATATATATGTGTATAGACATATATAAATTTATATATATTTGTATTCATACTTTTGTTTTAGTCACAACAAAAAAAATATTATTATATAAACAAGAAGTAACTGTGAGTGAAATCTATCATTTTACGCAAATCTTTCACTAAGAAATTAAAAGTTAAGTCAGAAGCAATTTCACTATTCTACTTGCAATGATTTAAGAATAGTTACATTTTATTCAAGGGTACAGGGTATTTTACTGTCGGGTGCACCCGACTGTAGCCTTCCCTACTTGTTTTTTATTTTATTTTCTTCTAACATGATTCTATCTCTTTTATATGCTACCTCTAGTCTATATTTACTTTCTTTATCATAGTCATCTATTCTATATATAGGTTCTATGTTTTAATAGCATATTAAAATATTTTGGTAAATTATTTGTTTTACCGAATATAAGTTCGTATGGACAATAATCATGTGCCATAGATGGGGTCGTATTAAAGCAATAGACAAAGTATTGGAGCCATGCGTCCCAATCAGTTTTATCAACTGATATATATGATCGTATGTATTTGTTAAAAGTTCTGTGACTTCTTTCGACTGTACCAACTGTCTGGTGATGGTGTGCAGTAGATGTTATGTTATTAATTTTTAAATACTTGCACAAAACGTTTATTATAGTGTTTTTGTATTCTGTTCCCATGTCCGTAATGAGACGTCTTCATTGGACCGTACTT
>JBAMBR010001377.1:0-31084 GCA_037044475.1 Zaprionus obscuricornis
AAGCTATATGTATATATATATGGACTATCGTATCCGAAATAATTAATACGGCGTAAGAAAACATATGTATATGTGAAAGTATTGCTGATAAAGTTGGTTGCTTTCGTATACACACGCAACCCAAAGGATACAGGGTGTGCCTGTTATTGCGTAACAGATCCTATAGGTGTTATATTGTTGTTTTGTAGAAAACATTAATTGAGATATTACTAAGTGTTAATCTTATTTTGCAGACGATTATCGACCTAACCCAGTATTATTAGTAATACCTATTTATATGCGTTAACTAGAGATCCGGTTAGGATTAAATTATTATTATTATTATTGTGTAATGTTTTAAAATAATATACATATTATGTAATACAAACAAACAATTTTGTTTTTCTCAGCAAATTAATATTTTTGTACACTGTTTATATTATTTTGAACACGTTTGTATTTATGTATTTATATACGAATGTATGAATCTGTTAAGTTTTCTTGTTAAAAACGATGAATAAATATTTACATATGTATGGCAATAATCGATTTCGCTTTCTAGACGTTTTTTTTTATGTCAAAGCCATGTCATCATTTGTTATACCCTAGCAGTGGGTATATTCATTTTTGCTTGGAGCTTGTAACGTCTCTTAGGAGGCGTTGTAGATCCCACAAAGTATATATATATGTATATATGGTATTTTTATCAGCATTGACAGTAGGATCCAAATGTGAAACTTTGTATACAAACTCTACAATATATTGATCGAAAATTATGTTTTGTATGAATAATATTGTTTGACATCTTCGTCACGCTGCAGAGAACTTTGCATTGCTATAAGAGTTACAATCGGTAATATGGAATATAGGTGAATGCCGTGAATGCCAGTGAAGAACACGGATAGTGTTGAATAAGTAAAAAGAAAAAAATAATCTTAAAACACAAAGTTGATCATAATATTTAACATATATATGTACATACATACATGTGTATATATATGTATGTGTACATACATATATGTAAATACTTTGTATATTTCTGTTTAAAGCAAATATATTTTTTTTTATTTTAAGGTTACATTTTTTTTTCTTAACTTGTTTTTATTTATTTATCATTTTACCTGATACAAATGATGTTCTCCTCTTTCTTGTTGGTAATAACGATATTTCGTGGAAACAATGGCTTAGCCACAAAAAGATGACGCACACAATCCGACACAATGAAAAATTGTTCTCTTTGTACGCGAGTAGAGGCATCTTTATATACAGTTTAAAAAACAGTTACGTTAGTGACGTTACTAGAAAAGTCGAGGGAAATTTATTATAATCCTTCACTTTTAGCTTTTAGCAATATTCTCACTAGAATTTTTTTATCTAACTTTCCATGTTTATTAAACTATGAGGACTAAATCTTATAAGCGCGACAGACACGAGAAACTTATTAATAACTAAAATTAATTTATTAGTTGTATAGAATCTTGGAAACTTAGTATAATCTTACATAGAAAGTTAGATAAAAAAATTCTAGTGAGAATATTGCTAAAAGCTAAAAGTGAAGGATTATAATAAATTTCCCTCGACTTTTCTAGTAACGTCACTAACGTAACTGTTTTTTAAACTGTATATAAAGATGCCTCTACTCGCGTACAAAGAGAACAATTTTTCATTGTGTCGGATTGTGTGCGTCATCTTTTTGTGGCTAAGCCATTGTTTCCACGAAATATCGTTATTACCAACAAGAAAGAGGAGAACATCATTTGTATCAGGTAAAATGATAAATAAATAAAAACAAGTTAAGAAAAAAAAATGTAACCTTAAAATAAAAAAAAATATATTTGCTTTAAACAGAAATATACAAAGTATTTACATATATGTATGTACACATACATATATATACACATGTATGTATGTACATATATATGTTAAATATTATGATCAACTTTGTGTTTTAAGATTATTTTTTTCTTTTTACTTATTCAACACTATCCGTGTTCTTCACTGGCATTCACGGCATTCACCTATATTCCATATTACCGATTGTAACTCTTATAGCAATGCAAAGTTCTCTGCAGCGTGACGAAGATGTCAAACAATATTATTCATACAAAACATAATTTTCGATCAATATATTGTAGAGTTTGTATACAAAGTTTCACATTTGGATCCTACTGTCAATGCTGATAAAAATACCATATATACATATATATATACTTTGTGGGATCTACAACGCCTCCTAAGAGACGTTACAAGCTCCAAGCAAAAATGAATATACCCACTGCTAGGGTATAACAAATGATGACATGGCTTTGACATAAAAAAAAACGTCTAGAAAGCGAAATCGATTATTGCCATACATATGTAAATATTTATTCATCGTTTTTAACAAGAAAACTTAACAGATTCATACATTCGTATATAAATACATAAATACAAACGTGTTCAAAATAATATAAACAGTGTACAAAAATATTAATTTGCTGAGAAAAACAAAATTGTTTGTTTGTATTACATAATATGTATATTATTTTAAAACATTACACAATAATAATAATAATAATTTAATCCTAACCGGATCTCTAGTTAACGCATATAAATAGGTATTACTAATAATACTGGGTTAGGTCGATAATCGTCTGCAAAATAAGATTAACACTTAGTAATATCTCAATTAATGTTTTCTACAAAACAACAATATAACACCTATAGGATCTGTTACGCAATAACAGGCACACCCTGTATCCTTTGGGTTGCGTGTGTATACGAAAGCAACCAACTTTATCAGCAATACTTTCACATATACATATGTTTTCTTACGCCGTACTAATTGTTTCGGATACGATAGTCCATATATAGATACATATATACATATATATATATATATATATGTATATATATATATATGTATATAAGTGTATGTGTAGGCATGGATTTGTTGAAAAAGAAAAAAACGAAAATAAACAAAAAATTATCTAAGGTCGGGGAACAGGAAATTTAAAATTGAGTTTTCATGTGCATGCTATGGAAAAGTGTTTTCTAATCAATAATTACTGACGTCACTGCCTATGCCCCTTCCATTTGTGGGCGTGTCTGTGTGTTTGTGTTTGTGCCTGTGTGCATTGAATTCCAGTTTTAAATAAACGACTGTATCTAATTTTAGTCATAATTTTAGGAAACTTTCACCTTTTTTTTTTTAGACCTTATCAGTGTGGTGTTTGTGACTAACATTTAAAAGCTTTGATCTAATGTTTACTTATGTAAGATACTCTCTACGATACTATCTGAAGGGTATAATACACGCTTATAATACTAACTATTGTTACGAGTTGTTAAATTCGACTACAGCTATCATTGCAAGTTTGAAAGTTCAAAGTGGTCACTGATACTGACCTTACCTCGTACAGCACTTAGACTTATATTTAACCAAATGTCAACCTCAAACATAACAAGGAAGAAAGCTATAGTCGAGTATGGTCCACTATATAATTGTCGGTGCTCATCTCTTTACAAGTGTGAAAAAGAAGAAACACTAAGTTAATGTTGCCGTCGTGTATGGGGTGAGAACAGTAGGCAAGCGTACGCTATAGAGACGCCTCTCAACTTTTGGAACTTCCATGTTAATAATTCGATCTGTACCAAATTTTTACACAACGCCTAGACAAACATATTCTAACTATGTACCAAAATGTAGCTTGACTGGGTGTGGGTGAAGTGGTCTGTTCAAAATGGTTTTCATCGATTTGTGGTGGCAGTGGGGGGCGTGGCAAAAATCCAAAATAAACTTGATCTGCCTGCAAACACTACAAGCACTTTTCACAATGAAGGTTCTAGCTCTTATAGTCTCCGAGATATGTGTGTTCATACGGACATACAGACGAACAGACGGACATGCTCCAATCGACTCGGCTATTGATCCTGAGTCAGAATATATATACTTTATAGGGTCGGCCACGCCTTCTTATGGGTGTTACTTACATTTACTGCTGTCACTAACCCAATATACTCTTGGTACCCAATGGGCACCGAGTATAACAACAAAATGATATTCTCATGTTGTAAAACTGTATGCTGCAGAATAGAAGGAGAATATTGAATGTAAACAACTTTGACATTATAGTTAAAATGTTCTAAAATGTTGTCATAGTGATCCGATGCTAAGAAAATATGAAAAATGTATGGCAAGTTTTATCGAGATAGCTTTTCAACTGAGAGACTAATTTATATGTACAGTTAGACAGACATATGCATATGGTATGTATGGTATATTTATCTGACTTGTCTGTTGGACCTGATCTAGAATGATCTAGGGTCTAGAAGGCATCGAGCGTTACAAACGTGTGGGTAGTTTTAATATGCTCATGCAGTGGTATAGAAATGAAACTTCCTATACGCACATAAGACAGACAGAGCATTTCCGGTTCCGATGAGTTCAGTGCGGAACGTGTGTGTTTTGCGTTGCGCACTGCGCACTGAGCACTGAGCACTGCTTGCTGCTTTCTGCTTGCTACTGTGTTTAAAATACTGGTAATAAACTTTGAAGCGAGTTAATAGAGCAACAAGTGAAACGGCAACCGCTTTCAACGCACTGAACAGAGCATGCAAAACATCAACAACAGCTATGTATATTAAGTGGATGTAGAAGAAGTGAAAGAAATATTCTGAAGCTATAAAGCGTTTTAAAACCAAGCAGGAAGCATAGGAAATACATCTTAAGAAACGTTAGATGGCTTAGGAATTATAGATAAATTCCTACCTCTAAGATCATGAACCTATTCAGTTGACCGGCAGTGTATATGTAATTTGATTGCTCGCTAAGTAAAAATCCAGAAAATAGCATGAAGTAAATATTATATTATTCAAAGTTGCGATCAATTGTGGTTCGATTGCTTAAATTAGATATGTATGTAGATCAACAGATTAATTACAATACGTCAAACAGAAGTAGTTGAAAAATATCAAACATTACGATTGTTTGCTATATAAAATAGATGGCGAGACGCCAAACATCGCATCGATCATAATCCTAAGGATCAAGCGATTCGTTTTTGAATAGTGACTAATCAGTGAATATGATCAGCGATTTACCATAATTATGTGTGCATACTTACACTATTTACCATATGATCAACTCTACAAATGATCTATGAACATGATCGAGCATTAAATTCATTTTATTCATTGTTTGTACTAGATCATGAACTATTACAAGCGATTATGAAATGATCCACGAATTGCATCGGCATCAATTAAAATTACTCAATATATTCATATATTGTTTCATATTCAAATTCGAATTGAACTTTATGAGCATGTTTTGAGATACTCAAAAAATACATAAAAATCAAGTGAATGTGAATATTTTTTTGAGGCCAAATCAATGTTTAACATACTATATAAATATAAAACTGTAAGTCGCATAATTATTTTGTATTTTACCTTCTATGGAACCTAAAGTTCTTCAATCTGTGACCAGTTGCTAAGACGCAGGGTATTACATTGCTGACAGATTGCTCATTGAATTTGAAAACAGCAATAGAAATAACAACAACAACAACAACAACGTCACTTCCGTTGTTTTGTGCGTTGCGAGAACTAAAAGCAATTTGCCAGAGAGTTGCCATAGCTGCTACAGTTGGCCGCATGGCCGTATTCACTATGGCATCCGGATATGGACGTCGTCGGCCACACTATGCTTAGAAGGTGAGGCAGGGCCAGAGGGAATACGACAAGCAAGCATCACTTTCGTATGGCTTTCTAAAGTGCTACTGAAAGCACATTTAATGTGCTTCCGCTTTGTGCGCAGTCGCGTGAAGATTGAAAAGCTTGCACAAGACAAGCGAAGGGGTAGGAAAATATCAGAAGCGCTAACAGAGGAAGACTAGAAATATGGAACTAAGCAGAGGCAGACACAGACACAGTTGCAGAGGCATTAGCCATTTGCCTTTACAATGGAAATTATTATCTATTCGCTTGTCTCCGTTCCAGTCTCAGTGCCAGCTCCAAGTCTCAGTCCACTTCTACGTCCGTCATTTGCATGTGAACACAAAATTCAAGAAAATGAATTTTGCGTGCCAACTGATAACGGTCTGTTAATTCAGACAATATATATATATATATATATATATATATATATATATATATGCAGCATATGTTCATCTATATAACTCATGACTGCATGGACATACTATATTTTAAGTATGTTTTAGATAAGACATGATACATGGTACTAAATGTTGACTAAGTTGAACATTGCAAAAAGTACTACATGCACATGTTATACGAAAAGTTTGGATAAAACTTAGCACACATGTGTATGGCCAACAATACAAATCGATCACTCCTATGGCAACTATATAATATAATGATGCAATCCGACCCGAATTACTCCGATATAAATAGCGGTATGCTTACGTGCGATAACTGTAACAATATACTTCTAAATATTCAACTTATTATTTTTTTTTTTAAATAGTTAATCTTTTTGCTAAAAGTATAATAATAAAACATCAACGTAGCTATAATTAAAATATTACTAATTACAGTTATAGATTTTATTTTGTCGGAAGTCTAGTAAAAATTGATAGTTGCTTCTAATTAAAATGAGCGCTTATTGTCGAAGAGTTAACTATAATTTTCAGCAAAGTCTTTTAAATAAAGATTTATATATCATAGTTCTGCGGTCTAATTTATCATATAACCACCATTCGAACAATCGCTAAAGAAAATAACTTTTAGCATGAATTAAATTTTTGCTTAAAGGGGGAGCAAAAAAAAAACAAAAATAAAGAAAGAAATAAATGTCGCCTAAAACGAAAATTCGGTGAGATTCGGTGCAAAAATAATATAATGTAAATTCATTACATTCATTGTATAAAAATACAACATTTAAAAACATACATATTAACTTTTATTTCCTAAATTCACAATACATATGTTTGTACATATGTGTATGTACACATCAGTAAATAATTTTTAAAGCAAAGTCACAGACTCTGTCATAAGCATCTCGTTTATGTAAAAGCTCGGCAAGAGCTTTAGTGTCTAAGGTTGATCTCGACAGCTTTTACGAGAGCTTACAAAATAAATATAATCTTTAGTTTATATGCGTATGTCAGTAATAAGCCATTTCTCAAGCTCTTAATATTTGAACACTTACACAGTGCGTGTGTAATACTTCATACACATACATACATATGTATGTAAGCATACATAACACAATAAACAATCTGTTCGCTTATAATTCTAAAGAAACATTAAATAAAAAGAGTTCAGAAAATCAGGCACATAGTCAAAATCAGAGTCAGAGTCATGTCTTCCAAACAAAGCTTAAGAAATTGAGCAGATCTTCAACTTCACTCAACTCTTGGTCCAACTTTGAACTAAGGTGAGCGTACTATGTATAGAAAGACGCGCAAAAAGAATGAAAACAGCCAGAGCAAGAAAAACCTAATGAAGCGCGTCTAATAATAGCACAGTAGAAAAAAAAAAAAAAAAAAAACACTGACGGCATCAACGTCAACGGCGTCCACTGCACTGCTGATGGGGAGCAAAGTAAAAGACAAGTTCAAGTCAAAGTCAACAGGGATCTGACGACTGTCTCTAGCAAGAGACAGGCAATGAACGATAAACGACGGACGCCAGACACACTGCATAGATAAAGATAAATTTGAAGGATGATGGCATAAAGGAATTGCAAAAAAAAAGGTACTCAAAGCGAGTTCTAAATAAAAATTGTAATATATTTTAACGAAAAACAGTAAATTGTATTTGAGAGAGTTAAGGCTAGATATGAATAAGTAGAAGGAGAGTAAGTTTAAGAGAGCGAGAGAATGAGCACCTTTGTAACACACAAAAAGAGGCGTTGATGACAGCTGGTCGATTTGCTATTTGCGTAATAATCGTAATCGTAATCGTAGTCTCTTCCTTGTTTATCCATTCTTTGCTCTGTCTGCGATTTCGTCTGCTGCATTTTGTCTGTTTCTCACAACGATTTCATTTATTACGCGCACAGATTTCACAAACAATAAAAAAAAAACATATATGTGTACGTTTACTTTAAAACTATCAATAATTTTTTTTTAATTTTTCTTTTCTTTTTGGTTAAATTCTGTTTTTCTACATTTTCTAGCAAACAAAATACACATATATAATAAAACAACCCGCATACGATGAAGCACGCGCACGATCTGCTTCACAGCAGAGAGACAAGATGAACAACAAAGCGATGCGGCTGCGGCAACGATGGCGACTGATGGGGCCAGAAGCAGGCAGTAGCAACAGCAACAGCACAAGCGACAGCAAAAGCAGGCAGCAAAAACGGCAACAGCAGTACCAGCAGCAGCAGCGACAGAGTTGTTGTCAGTCAGCGAAATAAAAAAAAAAAAAAAGAAAAAGACAACAACAACAAACAATAAAACTAAACAGGCTGCCAAGCGCAAGGCGGCAAAGCCGACAAAAGCAGCAGAGCAGATCCAACACATAAACATTGTGCGCAGCTCACCGACAGCGCAGTGCATGAGTGTGCGCCGACGCAGCAGCCCGCCCCATTACACGCTTTTGTTACTGCTGCTGCTGCCACTGACACAGTTCAATGTCAGCCGGCATTGAAAGAGATAAAAATAGAGAGAGAGAGAGAGAGAGAGAGAGAGAGAATGAGAGTAAAGCTTACAAATGTTAAAGCAAGGATGAATTATATATGAGAACATAAATACAGGCATTCATACGTAACATAAATATCTATGTTAAACTAACAGTGTGCTGTTATCCATCTAAATTCCAACGCATTTCGTTATGGTTTAATTAATTTCATTCATACATATATGTACATATGTATGTATATGTATACATGTATGACATTGTTAAAAGAAACTTGACAATAACAAAATCGCAAAAATAAAATAAAACGAGGCATTTTGTTAAGTCAAAAGTCAAGTACACGGCTTAGCAACTTTAGTGTTTCATTAAATTAAAATGTACACCTACATATATGCAAACATACATACATACATATGCATATATATACATATATGCAAGCTCTCTCTGTCTGTTAGTCTTAGTCTCAGTCTCAGTCTCTGCTTCTCTCTATCTCTTTCTTTCTTTATTTCCATACTCAGACGCTTTATTTTATGACTTCTTGTGGAAAGTATTGAGAAATTTCGCCGCCGTATTTAAGTGTCGTCAACAATATCAAGAGAAAAATTTCACCCGCTGCTTGCAGCTGCTTTGCTGCTTTAAATGTTTTTGTTGTTGCTTAAAGTCAACTTGGACTACAATGTTGTTGATGCTGCTTTTGTTTTGTATGATTTGTGGATTTCATTTTCTAGCAGTATTTGAGTTTGAGTATGATTATTGTTATTATTATTATTACGCTTTCATATGTCGGCATCGATTATTTAAACAAAGAGACTAGCATAAAGCATACGTCGTGGGGCGTGACATTGACGCTAGACAACATTTTTGGCATCACGCGCGTCGCGTCAGTTAAGCGCGTTGTGCGCACCGTCGCAGTCAGTTTAAAAAAAACTTTCTTTTTATATATTATGTACATATACTCTAGCAGAAAGTATATTCATTTTAGCCATGAGTTTGCACTGAGTCATAGATCTTATAAAATATTTATATATCTTCATTGCACTGGAGTATTTCTATCTGTCTTATAAAGATATCTTCATGTAAGTTGAGATAAGCCGGAACAGACCGGATCGGATTACTATATCGTATAACTGCCATAAAAATAATCAATTCGAAATTGAGTCATTGAATGAAAAACATTGTTCTTGGCGATATCGAATCCGGTTAAAACTTATTAATGAACTTAAAACATTTTTTAAAGTGAATTCCTGTCGAGTTTCATATAGCTGCCATACGATCGCTTCATAATGAAGTTTTTGTATAAACATTTTTTATTTTATTATTTTTAAATTGCAATCTTTATGTTTCTGTTTTCTGTTTTTTGTTTTTTTTTTGTTATCATTATTATCAGAATCAGATGAATAGTGCAAATAAATTTTGCATGATTGTTGTTATAACAGCTATATACTATAGAACATTGATTTTGACTGAACTGTACAAATACATATATGCCTCATGCGCTTTTAAAATATTTTCTATTCAGTCAGATAACTAATCCGATATTAATGGTACTAAGAATTACCTACGGAAAGTTTTATATAGATATGAAATTAAAAATCAGAACATATGTAAATGCGCACTGACAGATATATATTTGCGGATTTTTATTTAGCTCTTTATGCTGATCAAGAATATATATTTTTTCAGGTTAATTGCAACTTCTTCTGTTTCTTACAAACTACTTGTCAATATTCATATACTCTTCAAAAACGTAAAAAAAAAAAACTAAATACTAAAACCTTCATGAAAGTGTATGTTTGTGTATATGTGCGTGTGTGTGTCCATAAACAATAAATTGAAAAGAAATCACAAAGTGTGGATGGTAAAAAGTGTTGTCGCAGCCGGGGGCTAAAGAGCCAAAGCTTTTATACACACATGAATATAATATAAAGATTGGACAAAAAACACGCACACACACACAGCCATACACACAACATATTATAATCGATAAGCTAAGCAGCTGCGACGCCGCAATAGCTTGCTGCTGCAGTAACAGCATCGCCCCAATCACAACCCACTTCGAAAGTGATCCAAATGAGATTAGTGGGGCTTCTATTTTTTTTTATTTTTGGCTTTTTATTTTTTGTTTTTTTTTTTTTTTTTAAGCTAGCTCCGGTTACGCAAGCTGGAATGGGAGCAACAGTAATTGCGAATTGCCGTCAATGTCGATTTGTCCAATTGCAGCTAAGTACATGATGATGTGACATTTTCATGACCAAGAGATGATGTTACTGTTGTCGTAAAACGTGACCAGCAAGCTTTTAAGCTAAGATTGAGCTCTTTCTCTGACGGTGCTGTTGCAGTTGCAGATGCTGTCCCTGTTGTTGTTGCTGCTGCTGCTGTTGCTGCTGCTCTACATCGATGCGACAACTATTATGCAAGTGTTTACAACGCGTCAAGTTTTGTTGGTCATGATAGTAAAATTAGGAGCAGTTTTAAAATACAAGTGCGACACACACACACACACACACACATTTATATTTATGCATATACATATGCAAATTCTTAATTATATTTACAGTTTTGTAATATATATATATAGAAAGTTATTCAAGATTGAGTCGTTAAGTTAATTAACTTTCATCCACATTCGCTGACTTTGACTTTGTTTATGTTCTTAAACTTTTTGACAAGATTTTTCAAAACCAAATTCTAATACTATTGTCTTAGAAATTCGTTAAAGCTTTTTGCTAGTAGATTCCAATAACTAACAAGAACAATTTACAAGAGGAGTATTTCATTTTGTACCGTGTGCAGTGCAGTGCATATAATATATATATAGATATATGTATGATAATATGAGCAAAAGTTTTAATTAACATCGTGAAAAAAGAACAAGAAGAAGAAACAAGAGCAGCAGCGTGCTGCTGCAATACAAAGCTCTTTTAGGTACATTGGTTTATAACGGTTATTTGTAAGCTTTGGGCAATATGCCAGCGCAGCTACAACAATACGAGTAATCAGAACAACAAGAAAGAAAACATCAGCAGTAGCAGCAGCAGTAGCAGCAGCAGTAGCAGCAGCAGTAGCAGCAGCAGTGGCAGTAAAGGCAAATGTTGCTTTTTAATTATCAGAAATGGAAAAAAAAAAAATAGACCAACTAAAGTAGGGCAAAAGATTTAAATAAAAGCTTTACCACAGTATATACATACATACATATGTACATACATATGTTCATTTATACGTACATATGTCTAAATCGACAAGCATACATACATAAATATGAGTAAAGCAGCCCGAAAATGAAAAGACAAAAACAGAATCAAAACAAAAACCAAAAAAAAAAAAAATATATATGAAAGCAAAATTTTATCAGCGTATCGAACATTTTATACACTTGCGTTCTTTTATTAAAACAATGATAATTTTTAGCCGATCGTTCCTATAGTGCCTATATTATATATATTAAGCATTGATTTTATTATCGTTTATAGCTATGTCATCTATATGATTTAATGGCCTGATTCGAGTAGTTTTGACTTATATACAGATTAATAATTAATATATATATGTATATATATATAGTAGAATCCGGTTATAACGACTCTGCTTAAAGCGTCCGTTCGGTTACTATGACTAAAACTCGTTGGCTTGATTGGTCCCCATGCAAACTTATATATACAAACTACTTTCGGTTAGTGCGTCTTCCGGGTATAACGACGTAAAATCGTAGGTCCCTTGAAAGTCGCTATAAGCGGAATCTACTGTATATATATATATATATGTAAATATATGGCAAAGACAGATCTTTGGACTCGAACTTCACTTTTTTTTACAGTGTCTTCTCCATGATCATGGTAAAATTAATAAACATTTGTAAGGGTATAATAAAACTTATTTCTTTTGACAATGGAAATCGGTCAAACCAATAATAAAAAAAAAAAAAAAAAAATCGCCAGTAAAAACAAAAACGACGAACGACAACAACAACAACAACAAGAAGAAGAAGAAATGACAAAAGCAATCATAAGGCAAGCCTGTCTGGGTGATATTATCAACGCTCTATTAAAGTTCTTTCAACTCGCTTTTTAACATTTTCTATTTTCTTTCTTTTGTATACCCCGTACTCATAGCAGAGGAGACAAAGGTATAGTGATGTATAGTATGTATGTATATATGTACCATATGTACATATGTAACAGGTATTTGTAAGTATTTGCAATTTGAAAGCTAGACATTTCATATCAGAACAAATAGTAAATATGAAACAATTCACAGATTTTTTTTATAAAAGAAATAAAAAGAGAGAGTGAGATAGAGATATAAATACATGGTTATCGTCCATCATCAGTTGAGCTAAACGAACAGAATGTCATGCAAAAATCTAAAAGAAAATGCAATTGAAATTTATGGTAACAACGACTTAATCACGATGACACAATGGACAAGTGCCGCCCAGTGTGAGTTTGTGGCAAAGTCAAGATGACAACAACAACAACAACCACAGGAGCAGCACAGCGGAAATGAAATGCCAGACAATAGAGATGCTGTTTGAATCCTTAGCTTAGCGAATTAACAACAACAACAACAATATCTGCTGCAACAAAAACAAAATCCAGACCAACAAACAAACAAAAAAAAAAAAAAGACAAGAAAACTATATTATCTTTGGCATACCGAAAATGTCATACCCTTGGGGGCTAAGAAAAAAAAATAATAATATACTATATAAAATAGCCACTAGTCTATAGCCTAATAGTCCGATTTGGTGCAAATATGTATAAATCGTCACTAAGATTTCAGTCGAACAGCTTAACAAAAAAAAAAAAACGTTCATACTAAAACTTTAATTTTGACCGTTCCTATGGCGTCCAGCTAAATGATAGTCTGAGTCTGAGCCGACAAGTTGCTGATATATTCTTGATCAGCATCGGAATATATATATTATATACATTGCCTAGTGCCTACAACACCATCGTATGAACGTTACAAACCTCTAGTCAAAATTTATATACCCCTTGAACAGAACAAGAGAACACGAAAGAGCGCAGATGAACTCAAACCCTAAGCTAAGAAAGAGAAGAAACAGTGCAAAAAGCACTCTGACAGCTCTGAAAACAAAGTGCGCGATAAAGCGCTTGGTACTATATACTAGAGAATAAGACAACGTTACGGAAGCAAAAGCAAAAGCAAAAGCAACAACAGCATCAGACATCAGGCATCAGACATCAGCATCATCATAAGCAGCAAAGAGCAACAGAAGCAACAACAGCAGCAACATCAGAAGTAGCAGCAATCTATGAGGGTCTTCGAGGTCTAAAGAGCCTCAAGCCACTCGGCCGGTCGGTCACATGTGCCCGAGAGTTCAATAACCTTAGATGGGAATAAATACGCGCACAAATCCAACAACACAGCAACAACACATAACGACAACAAAAACAACAAAAGCAACAATAACAAATTGCAACATTGCGATAGAAAATTTGTTTTACTCTCACGAAGGAATTTTGCTTTGCTTTGCATCAGGTGTCAATTATGTACAAATAAATAAATAATTGAAGATACTAGGAAAATACTAATTTCGATAGAAGGAAGGAATTAATATAAACAGTTGCTTGCAAAAATATATATACATCTTATTAATTCACCAAATCTACTTTATGTGCACGTGTCTCAATCAAAAATGATCGTTCTCAAAATATCGAAACAATTTTCAATTTAAATATTGAATATCACTTTTAACTTTTAATTTTAATTATTAAATTATTATTATTATTTACATACAATTGTTTACAGGCACTAAAAAAAAATAAATTTTATTTTAATTAAACAATAAATGTAATATTAAGAGTGTGCTGCTCTATAATCTTATAATCTCTTAAATCGAGTTGTTTATACGAATAAGCAGACAAGCGAAAATTCGAGAAATTTTTATGCACAAATATCGAGGACACTACGAGATTCTAGACTGAAGTAACCCTTTATAAGCACTAAGCGGGCAATAGCCTCTGTAAGAGGGAAAACCAGTTCAGTTGCTTACAAAAATCTCTTTTTATAGCATAAATTATTACTACGTCTATTCAAGAAAATATTGCACAAATTTTTAAATTTATATTGTACTGATTTTTAATGATATGAATTCAAAAGTAAGCACCGATCGATTCCATACTAAAGAGAACTGTCTTTTGAAATACTTTTTTCCTTCATTAAAATACAAAGAATATAAATCATAGAAACAATATCTTTAAGTTTAGAATTTTGAACTATTTTCAATCAATATCCGACACGATTTCTTCATTATTTCAAGCGGAAATGGCTATCAAAATATTGTAAATCTAGAATTCAAGTTTCTATTAATTCTAATTATTCATCATTGAAAAAAGAAAAAAAAAACATCACAGAAAATACTCACTTTTCGGACTCGGAAATCTCTTAAACCTCATTAAGTAGGTAGCAAAATTTGCTATCGTTATTACTATGATCAAGCATAGATATAAGTCAAATTTTTAGCCAAGTAACTCTAATGAAAACTAAATTGCGCAACAGACTAAAAAAGAGCACAATAATATCCATTATGACTACCAAATAAATAATAAGTAGAATTCATTTTATAATTCTTTATTCAAATTGTAATCTATTCGTCTTTGGATTTGGCTTACGCCAGCATGGTGCATGTAGTCTTAATTAATTTTTTATTTACAGATAATTGGCACAAAACAAATGCATCTCATGGAATATTCTTACAAATTACACAGAACATGAACATGAATAAAACAACATTTTAAATATTATAATAAATAAATAAAATATTATAATGTCTCCCATTAATGAAAATTAATATACTTGTTCTTTTTTTTTTTTTAATTTTTGAATTTTAGAATTTGGTGAAAAATTTTGATTTTTGCTATACAGAACTTTTCGTTTAAGTTTGTAAGAGTATTAAACGTGTCGACATGCTTAAGATAACTTTGCTTTATTGTCTTAATGTTTTTTTTATCTTTTTTTTTGACTAGGCAACGATTACGGATGGTAGGCGCAATGAAGAGAGTGCTGGTAGGGCAAAGAGTGCTGAGCGCAGCGTCTAAGGCCCTAGACAGAGACCCGGAACATACGATGGTTACGTCGTTTCGGTTTCAGTTTCGGTTTTTGGGTAACAGCTCTCGGTTGGGAGTATACGACTATGCATATTGGTTAGCACAGCGGTGAGTTGGCCCGAGAGCGATGACAGTTACAGAGAAGGCTTAGCTTCATTTTGTTGCGCCTGCTTTGTGTATATGTACGACATTGTTATTGTTGTTATTGTTGCTGTTGTTGCTGTTGTGTGATAGCGACAGCCACAGCGTATTGACCCATTTTCAAATAAAAAATATATTTATATATAAATATATATTTGTGTGCTGTGTGTGTGTGCTGTGTGTGTGTGCTGTGTGTGTGTGCTGAGTGTGTGTCATTATGTCTATGTTCGCTGCACACATCGCATTTGTATGTAATATTTGTATTTATTTTGTGCTTTTAATGAAAGTTATTGTTGTTATCTGCATCAAGTGGCTCGACGCTTTAATCAACGCAAATGAGCAACAGGCTTGCAGTAATGACACCAACCCCCCAACACCTCCCTAACCTTAATGCTCTACATATAACTACCCTGAAGCCTCGCTCAACCTACTTCCCAACCCCAAAACCTAAACGTCAAGCTCAAATTTGGGGCTGCCACAACACAGATATGTACGTAAAAAGGTTATTGTACTTTTTGTAGCTTCCCCATTGTGATGAACGTTGAACGAAACATTTCGAGTTCCGTTCAGTTTTGAGATTCTATGCAAAAGATTCTATGCAAAGAAGAATAGAAAGAAAAGATTTGAGAAGCAAAAAATAAAAATAAATAAAAATAAAAATAAAAAGGAAGGAGATTGAAATGGGACACTAATATTTCATAACACAGATCCAATTGTATCTTGTAATGCTGTCAGCTACAACAAGCATGCAACACAATACAACATAACATGAAATAACACATCACAGCATCATCACATTTTTTTCAAAACATTTTGAAATATTATATTCATGCAGTTCAACTGAAATTTAAAAACAATTTCAGTCATAACATAAAGTCTTAAGAAGTTTCGATATAATTTCCAACTACCGAATTTATATACTCTCATCTTTGTCGGAAGAGAAGTAACGAAGGAAAGATAAATAATAATTGATAGTTTTCATCATTTTGAAGGATAACTATTGCAAGTCCAAGCATAGTAAGTTGACTAATTCATTAATTTAGATTACAATTCCACATTTTATGATATTTTTAAAAAACATTCATAAGTACAGCTAGAAATTAACGTTAATAAATTCATTAGAAATGTGTATGTATAGACATATAAACATACATATGTACTATATAAATAATAGTATTTTATAAACGAATCCATGAATGAAAATTTAAATGAAATGAAATGTAAACTAAAATTGGGATAAGCGGAAAATCATATAAAAATTAATAATAACGAAATATTACTTGGAAATTTGAATTCAAAATTAATTTGCAGGCACTTCAATGGAATTTATAAAACTTAAAATTGATTGCACAGAATCACAGAATCTTGATTAAATATAGAATAAGCAAATAATAGTAAAACAAATAAATAAATAAGTAAATGCGCATCAGTAGATTTGCCGGGCTAGTCCAAGTACATCTACAAACATACATATATACATATACATATATGTGTATGTGTGTGTATATTTGTATGTAGATTTGTTTGTTTGTTGGAATTTCAAGCAGCTTCAACTGCAAGGTCAGTCCCCCACCCTTTCAAGAACACAGCATCACACTACACACAATCACATCTGGCAAGGATCCGGCAGACCCCTCCTGCAGGGTTGCTATAGCTGAAGAAAGGAGGTGAGAAGGAGTATTGCCTGCTTACGACACTGGTCGTGCAAAAGGCGTTCAACACGGCCATTTGGTCGAAAATACTCCAGACACTAATCAGATTGAACACGCCGGAGTACCTTGTTAACCTTGTGGCGAGCTACTTCGAGGACAGAGTACTTTATACCTTCTGAAGGACGTCGCAAACACCAAATAACAGGAGGTGTCCCGCAAGGCTCAGTGCTAGGTCCACAGAGAATGTACGACGATAGCCTTTGGCTAAACATGCCGCGGGACTGTGCAATAGTTGGGTTCGCTGATGATGTCGCTATAGTAGTGGATGCAAAAGATCTGCGCCTAAGCAGAGGGAAAATAAACGTTATTTTGGAGTCATGCTAGACCACTACTTGAACGGGCACTGGACGCACAAAATCATACCAGATTTACATATATGGTTAAGCAGACGTCACGGACAGTCGGACTACTACTTGACACAATAACTGCCATCTCCCCATTGCGCAGTAATACCTAGCAGTGGTACCATGAGAGGGACGCGAAGAGTAGGGGGCTTATTACTGCGTGAAAGTCCCAGACATCGATCATTTAATGCTCACCCCTATAGAAAAAAAAGAACATATCAACACAGTCTTACTTAATCTTAAACAATTACCCCGTAAGGTAATGTCTAACGATATTACCGCGGGGATGTGATGTGTTTGTGCAGGATGAGGTTTAATACGTAGGCACTGAGAGTTGTGAATTGTGCATGCCACCGGTAGTACTGCGGGATATACGGTATGTTCCGGTGGTATCTTTGAATATTATCACCCCTCCTGTCCAGGTAAAAAAAAAAAAAAAACATACACTCACTCACTGACATACAAACACCGCTATGAACAATCTTGTTGCAATAGTTGGGAGCGATTAAACAAACAATGAACCTCGCGTCAGTTGAAGGAAGTCGAAGAATTTACCAGAGCTACTGAAAGATATGGATGGATGGGAGATGGTAGAGAGCGAGAGTGTCATATCTCATGAATTTAGCAGTATTCTAACTATAAACTGATTTAGGGAAAATAAAAAAACATTAATACACAGACACACTCACACACACACGTTGACAAGAATAACTGTTAAATGCAGCAGCAATAACAAAGAATAAAAAATAAATATATAGAAATCACTTTCCCTAATATATGCCAAGAGAGAAAGAGAGAGCGAGACACAACAAATTAAGAGCATTAATAACAAAAAAAAATATATAGCGACGAGAGCAACTAGTAAGACAGCGAGAGAGAAAGAAAGAGCATTAGGCGTGCTTTTGTTGCTGCAACCACTTGCTACACTACACAATAACGCAAAACCATGCACACGCACACTAATAAACTTCTCATTTCCTCATGCCAGTTGTTGTCGTTTTTGGTTGTGTGTGTTGTTATTGTCTGATAACACCGATAGTCAGCCGACAACTGTATAGGAATTTTTATTGATTGCGACGCAGGAGTCGTATTTATGTTTATTATTTCTTAAAATTACGTGAATGCAGTAACAAGACACACACTAAAACACGTGTGTGAATCAATTTTGAAAATCTATATACATTTTTTTCTGCACTTTGCATTTTGCAACTGACAAATATCGTAACAGAATATGATGAAATAAATTTCACAGACACAAGTATCGCATACAGCACTTGCACTCCCAATACTCTTACACGCATACAGAGAGACACAACATGTGAACGCACACCCACGCAGAAACACGAAATTGAAAACACGCACGCAATTTTAATGGTTTATTGTTAACTCTCTTGTATTTGTTATATAGTCAACAATTGCACTACCTATTAGAGGTATGTCATTTTGTTGCAATCATTTCATCAATATGTATATTATATATATATACAAATATGTATCCAATTGGTTTAACAATTCTTTGTTTATACACTTACAAATTCTTGGTCTTGTTGTTCAACCGCTACCTCCGACGCCATTTTACGAATGTTACGAACAATATATCTGGTTCGTTTTCACCACAAAAACAGCTGTTTTGCGCGCAAAGTTAGCTGCGACTGAATGCTGTTGTAACGTTAAGTTAGCTGCGAACAATTTCCACAACTATCGATGTTGCTTATCGAAAAAATAACAGAAATCAGCATTAAATATTCTTTATTTTTCTTATATAATCCAGAATTATATTACGATTACGTATTAAATCATATCAAAGTCAAAACAATTATGTTTATAATTACTGACAGCATCCACTATGTAAAATACGACAAAACATATTATTAACTGCTAATTATTCTGCATATTTTTACTAATATATCAGATACAAAACAAAACTATTTCATTATTATATTATAATAAAAAAGATTGCCATGCCAAATTGGTTTGTAATAAATATTAATAGCTGTAGCATACTTCATATGTGCATAATAATTGGCATACATAATTTACTTTGCACATTAAAAGCAATGCGGCAGTTTAAGTGAACTAACAATAACATTTTTACTTCAGCCCTGAAAAGAATTAAACACCGACCTTAACATAACAGTTGATTTTTTACACATAAGTCATTGTTACAGCGTTGCCAGGTTTTTAGCTCGCAGGTAAGCTAGATCTGCAATAAAAATAAGCCAAAAGAGCTGAAATATCAATATATGCTGCAAAAAAAACTAAGCCAAGCCTAAAGAGTAAAAACAACCAAATAAATTAAATTTTAAGTGTTTATTTAAATTTACAATCATATATTATATATTTTCTCAAACTTATTTTTAAGTTCCAATTTAAGGTCCAATCAAACATCTTATCGATATTATTAATCAATCAAACGATCAATGTAATGAATAATGAATTTTGTTCAAAATAGGACGCTTATGTGAATTGAAAATCAAAATATGCTAGAAATATAGCTATAGCCATAAAAAAAAATACTAGATTTGCTTGAAATAAGCTAAACTGGCAACACTACACTAACCACAGTTAAATGCAAAGCATTCGATGAACAATAACTAACAAGAAAATTTGAGGAATGGGAAGCTAAAAGATTTAAATACATTTCAAAAAAAAAAAAGATAAAGAAACACAATAAACATGTGAAGAGTACATTCAATATATATCATAACAAAAATTAATTGCACGTAATAATAGAACAACAAAACAAAGAAACTAATAAAACAAGGAGAGGCTGTAAAATTATTTGCAGTTTGATAACGGCGCTATCTACGCGTCGCCAGCTGTTCGCCTGCTCGAACAATTTGAATTGTTAATCCATATTTAGGTGAGGAAGACATAACACCAATATAAAACCACAAGAATATATATTTTATGTTTTATATATATATATGTCATATATGTACGTATATGTACTTAATGTTTGTGTATGTATGTATTTGATTGGTCCATCCACATTTCACCCATTCACGATGCTGTTGTCAACGTCAGCTGTGCTACATTGATATAATGAGTGCAAAAGAGTAGCAAGAAAATGGAAAGAGAGTGAACATGTCAAAAAAAGAGGTAGAAACTATTAATTCATGTCCGAGTTGAAAAAAGTTTTTGCTTATGTTAAAAGCGATGAAATAGTGTTGTCCGCCCATAGTATCCATAGTACACGCCCTCGCTGCGCCATTTCCTTTTTGCTGGCCACTTATCATGTCTTTCCATTTCGTTCGTTGTCATTTATTATATTTTGGCTACGTATTTCTATGGATTATTAAATGCGCACCTCAAGCTTTTACTCGTGTATGTATGTACATATGTATGTATGTATGTACATATTGAGTGAGGGTGCTGCCTGTGTTCTGCAGTTAGGCTTGACGTAAGTTTCGTCTTATTATTATTTTCATTTGTTTTTGATTTTATTTTATTATTATTTTCATCACGTTCAAACAAAATTAAGAATTTTTTATTCAATTTTTTACACACATTAATTGCCGGCTACAGTTAACGGTGCGGTGTCACAGCGACGATCAATTGCCCATTATGCGATTTAATAAATCGGAGCTAGTCACTTTGGCAACAAATCCCAAAACAATATTTAATAAAGAAGGATTATTAATACTAATTGAACGGCTAGAGGGACTCTTTTGGCATACCGATGGTGAGTAATGCAAAAGATGCAATACATAGATTATTAAATAATTATCTCTCTCTCTTTATCTCACTCTCTCTTGATCTCTAGTTAAATTGGAATGTTGGTGTAAATTGCGTGGAAATTTACTCTTCTATCTAAAGGACAAGCATCCTAATTCTCCAGTAGCTGGTGTCCTCGTTTTGGAGAACTGCCAGCCGCGCATACTTAATGAAGAGCCCGATGTAGAGGGCTATGCTTTTGATTTATGTAAGTTATAAAATCAATTATCAACTAATGTGAAAAATCCAATCACAAAATTCTCTGATTAAAATTTGTTAAATTCTTGCAGATTTCAAAGAGAGTTCATCGCAACGCATCATAACACAGTCTGCCGTGGATCGTTTGGATTGGGTGCGACACATTGAGACGTGTTCCAACGATTATTTAGATTTAAAAATCAAAGAGCTGCAGGCACGCATTGCATTTGCCACTAAATCCTCTTCAGTATCAGCATCCGTAGCAGCAACAACAGCATTATCATCGACAATGGGGAATCGTATTGATCAGGGTTTACCTCTGCCACTCCAGGCGCCATTGCCGTTGACATCATCATCAACATCTGCGCCGCTTATACATTTCTTTCCGAACGTCAACGATTCATGGTCATCGATGCCGCAGCCCGCATCAGTTGAGCGACCCTTTGAAGGTGATCTAATACAGTTCTAAACTGCCACGCAAATTGGATATATGTATATTTTTTTTTTAAAAACCACAAAAGAAAAATATCAAAGCAAAATTAACAAAATAATCCAGCAAAAATTCAAAGTTAAAATTAAAACTTTTGCTATAACATTAAGTTATGTTAAAATTTGTTTGTAAATCGAACGATTCGATGAGAATATTTCATCATTAATCTGATCGCTTTCGCTTTCTCCCTCTCTCTCTCTCTCTCCCTTTCTCTCTCTAACACACATACTCCATTTGTCACCCTCTTACACTTTGTTGGTATGGGCCAAAACCACAACATAATCTTAAAAAGATTAAGATCTTCCACAAATACTTTGATTCATTTCGATATATACTGCAGCCTAAATGTACATATTATTCATATATATATATATAAATATATATATATATATATATATATATATATTTTTAATAAATTTTATAAATTTCAATTTAAGCTTAATTTAAGTTTTATAAAATAGCTTGCAAGAAAAATGACAAATTATTTAATCTAATTGGAGAATTATATTTATAATTTAATGACAGTGACAGAAAGAGAGAGAGAGAGCATGCTGTATATATATGTATGATAATTATCGTATTAAAAAAATGAAATTTATTCAGAGAATAAACTTTATTTTACTTAGAATCTAAAAAGAAAATGAAATTAAATCAAAAATTATTTGATCTTTTTTTTTGTATTATTGATTTTTGATTAAATAATAATAATTATTGAATTTTTTCCCTTTTTCTCTGTTTCCATTTTATCTCTTCTTCCAGATCATGAGCTATTGGAGCTGCCTATTTGTGAGACGGCCGTATCCTGTGATAATCTACCGCTGGACGGTTTTGGTCGTGCGCCAAATCCTCGTGTCATCTGTTCAGTACTGCAGCCTGGCAAGGATTGTATATGGCGACAGCATGCGCGCACTGAAATCCTCGAACGCAATCGCGCACCACAATTTCTATGCACAATGCGTTTTCTACGTAGTGCCGGATTCAAGGCATCGACACGTCTACGATTTAGTGTACATGATGTACGAGAACGCATGTCGTTGACATCACTGCCACTGGGTCATGCTGAGATGACGCTGGGCGTCATACAGGATACATCACGATTGCGTCTGCCATTGAGTTCAGCACGTGGCGATTGTGGCTTCATTACGCTTGCCACATGGACATCAGAAGCTGGAACTGAGGCAACAAATGCCATTAGCAGAAACACTGCCGCATTGAAAAAGACATCGCCTCCACGTTCCACCACACAATTCTTTGACCAGAATCAAACAACAGCAGCAACAAGCAAAAGCAGAAAACAAAATGGCAAGTAACATAAATGATCTTCGGATGCAAACAAAAATTCTAATGATTTTAATCATTCTATGAACTATGAACAGGTCATCGTCGCAGCCAATCGCTGCCGCCAAAATTGGGCATGCGTCTATTTGTGGCGCAATCATGTGGTATTGAACGTGTTTGTAGTAACCCTCGCGTGCATTCTTATCGCCTCCACTCATCATTGGGTGCTGATATAAGTGTACTTGAGACAATGTTGGAGTCACGTCTATGCTGTGTGATACCGCAACAATTGCTCTCCATTTGGATACAGCGCGAGAAGGAGCTACTGCAGGAGATCTCTGGCATGGGTGAGTTGAGCGGAGAATGGCGTTGGCGTCAAATGAATCTACTCGAAGAGCATTTACGTCTGCTCAAGGATTACTCACAGGCCAAACAGAATATACAACAGTTAATCCGTGATGGAATCTTTTACAAACGCTCCTCGGCGAAAACCGATGATTCTCTTGAGTTTCTGCCGGTCAATTTGCACGTGCAACGTATATGGGCACAGAATGATGTGTTGCAGCGACGTGGCGTACTTGATATTGTTACAGTGGGCGCATTTACGCGTCACGATGTCAAGGATTCAAAGACTGGTGGGCTTATCAAGTGAGTATGACTTGTGTATGACAGTTTGATAAAACAGTTAAGTATAATAGTTTCATAAAGAAGTTAGCTAAAATAATATGGTAACAGTTTTTGATAATAATTGAATATAAATGTTTGGTATAACAGAATATGTAACATTGTTGTAATAGATAATCGCTGCGCATACCACTTATGTAGGTATAACATTTTGGTATGAAAGTTTCTACAACAGTTTTGTATAACAGTAAGGTTTAATAGTTTCTTATAACGCACAACAGATAACAGATGCTTCGTTATATATGCATATGAGTAAGGTATACTAGGTTGGTATAACAGTTAATATATAACAGATACATAATTTGGTTTAATATTTACACATAGTTTTGTATATAAGTGAGTATAATAGTTTAGTGAAAGAGGTCATAAAATGGGTATAACAGTTAGGTAGACTAGTTTCATATAATACTTTATATAACATATATTGTGAAATATAGATACCTAATTTGGTATGATTAGGAATTAATAAAATTTAGATTTATATAACAGTATTAGGTATAATGTGTCCAATTTGTCATAAAACTTTATACAACAGCCTCATAGAACAGTTAGGTATTGGTAATTTGATATAACACTTTGTATGCCAAACTAGTCTACATAACTGTTATACGATGCCATTTTATTGCCGTTTAATCTTAGTATACCACATACTTTGTTTTGTATATCAGTTTAAAGAACAGCTTCGTATAACAGATACTTCTATTAGTATAATACTTAGGAATTGGTATAATAGTAAGATTCATATAACAGTTTACCTAACTGCTGCGTACACCAGTTTCTTATAACAGTGAGCTGTAGTGTCATAGTGTATGTAGTATAATAATTAAAAGTTTCATAACAGTTTATATATAACAATGATGTCGTATAACATTTTAGTAATAATAATATTTATATTTATATATTTATTTATTTATAATAATATTTTTGTAACCTTCCACAGACTGTTGCAGGAGAGCAAATCATGGAAATTAGAGCAGAGTAACGCATGCAAAGTTCAAGCGGCTAATGATGCTGTACAAGCAACGAAACAACTGCGCAAGGAAATTGTTGAACTAATGTCACAGCTATTGCAATTGGCAAGTCGTCGCAGTGCGCGAGACATGATGCCACTGTGCAACGAAATGGTGGCACGCACAAAAACATTGCTTAACATTTGGGAACCAAGCATTGTCGAGGAGGCGGTTAATTTTATCGAACGCCATCGCATTATCGATGAACCAGACAATGTACTGATGGAGCCAATGTCACCATTTCGTAAGATAACGCAACAGTTGACTGCACTCGAATTAAAATCTCCGGAATTGGAAGATTTTGCAACACCAGTGTTAGCACCACCAGATCTCTGGCCACGCAATCAGCCATTGATGCGTTCAAATAGTTGGCATCCGAGCAATTCATCGCCATCCAGTTCATTGGATATAAATGCTATTGATTCACTGCAACATGTGGTTAAATGTTATCATGTACATCTGCGTAATCTAGAAGATGAACAGCATCAGACAGCAAATTTGACTGATGCTGTTGTTGCTGCTGCTGCTGTTGCTGTTGGTGATTCTACTGAACAATCGATAGCTGATGGAGTTATGCCGGATGAAATAAGAATGCAAGGCAAAGCTTATCAATCGATGCCATCGACAATTATTGACCAGAATAAAGATAATGATAAAGTGTTGCGTGTGCCGCGACAGGCAACGGTTGCCACCGGATTTCTGGATACCAAATTGATGAGTTCCTCACCATCGGCTAACTATTATCGACCCACTGAGGAGCCAGAGCCTTTGGATCTTACGCAATTGAATATTGAAGCAAGTGTCATGTGTTTGGTTAGTAAATTAAAGTTTTTCTGTGGTCGTTGCGATAGTCCTGCTATACGTTTGCGGCATCCAAAGGCGCCAATAAAACGTGAAGGTTTTACAGTGGTGCCACAGCAGGCACCCGATGTGATAGCTGCCTCCAAGGAACAATCCCAACGTGATTCCCCACCCAATAGTACGCAATCACTGTCGGGGGTGCAGTCGCAGTCACAGTCACAGTCGCTACCATCACAATTAGGACAACAGCAGCAGCAGTTAAAATTGGATTTGGCACCGAGCGTAAATTGTGCAAAGATTATTACGAAGAAGGGTAACAAATTCACCGATGGACTCGATCTGTCACTGACCACCGACTGGGTGGCTGAGCTGCGTCCGAGCATGCGTAAGTTACGTCATGCCATGGATCGTCTTCTTAAGACGGCACGACTGATGCATTCAGTGCAACGTCTACAGCAGGATGTGCGCTGTAATCGTTTGCAGGCTAGCATTATGTATCGACGCGATGTCTGCTTTTCTCAGGCGGTAAGAATAAATAATAACTCTGAATAACTCTCAGTATTACTTTCTCTTTCCATCATTCTCCATCCGTCTCCCTAACTGCATATATTTCACTCTTATTCACAATATATATCTTCCTCTCCCTCTCTCACTGTCAATGTTATTCTTCTTCTCTCCTTTCTCTTCGCTCTTGTCGTTTTTCTCTCTCTCTCCCTCACTCTATCTCTGTCTGTCTCTCTATTCCCCCTCATTTCTTGGTCTATCCCACTCTCCCTTCCTTTGTTTCTCCCTTTTTCCTATCTCTTTCTTAATCATTCCGTCTCTCTTCACATCCGCTCTATATCTCTCTGTCTTTATTTCGCTCTCTTTATTTTTTTTTTTCCTTTCTCTATCTATGTCTCTCTCTCTTCCTCTCTCCCCCACTCTTTTTGTCTTCCCCTTTTTATGTCTCCCTCTTTCTTTCTCCAAATATCTTCCTTTCTATTTGTCTTTTTGTCTTCCTTTGTCTCTCACACCTTCACACCTCTCTTTCTCCATAAATCTCATTTCAATCTTCTCTTCCAATAACTAGTTGACTTCATTGATCTGTTCTCTGATGTTACGTCTTTGGGGCAGCGAATTGGACAGCGGATATATAACATTGCTGCGTGAATTAGGTCCGTTGGCATACTTTGAGGGACTATTGTCGCTATATGGCGCCGAGACCGATATGTGGAGTGATATGTGTATTGCCATTGAGGATTTGTCATCGGTTAATTTTACATTGGTTGCAGCGCAGGATAACGAAGTGACGCCAACTCCGCGCTTAACAGGTTCACGACAATCATTGGAAGTGCATTTACCAGTGCCGCAGCGAGTGTTGCTCAACACAATGGGCAACAGCAAGAGTAAGAGCAGCAGCAACTCCTCAACTGTGATTAGCTTTAAGATCACGCCCGTTTTCTTTAACATTGGGATCAATGAGAAGGCAACGCTGGGACAGACACGGGAACAGCAACGTTCTAATCAGGATAATTATGTGCGATTGAATCAATACTTTAGTCGCTATCGCAAATTGGGATTGAATGCATCAGCTGCAACTGGAACTGCAACTGCAACTGCAACTGGAGCTACAGCTGCTGATGTCAGTGTATCGGAATTGGAATCATTGCAGCTGGTACTTGGCTACATGGATCAACAGTTGCGCGCTAATGTAACGAAAAATGTTAAGATACTACATCTGGCCGAGGATGCATGCCGTCTAATGGGCGGCTTACGTTTCACTTCATGCAAATCTGCCAAGGATCGCACCGGCATGGCAGTTACACTTGAGCAATGCCGTTTCCTTGTACGTGAATTCCAATTGCCAGCTAAACATGTTCCCTATGCACTCAGCACTATGCGAAGGTTAGTCAAATATTTTCCATTCTATTCTCTATTCATTAATATTTTGTCTCTCTTATCTCTTAGCGAGGGAACGCGCATGGATAATGTCTTTAAGAATATTGGTATACGTAAATACGCTTTCAATTTACCGCAGGTAATGATGCTGCCTGCTATGTATAGGCCACCAGTTGGAGCCTATGGGAAGGCGCAGACCTAAAACTTAACTTTCCATTTATCTTTTTCATTTTCATTTTTTTTTTTTTTTAACTAGCTTTAAGGCAAAGCAAAACTAACAAGTACTTATGAAAAAGTCGTTACATAGGATACAAAACTGTGCCAAAAAAAAGAATAGAAATCATTAAATAAACAATAAATAATTATTATTCATATTCACACTAATTAGTCCAGTAATATATATATATATATATATATATATATATATATATATATATATATATATACTTAGAAAAAATATACATATACATATAACCAAGAGAAAGATTTATCCTTGGCGCATCCACTCATTTTATAACCTTCAATAAGTTTTTTTTTTTTAAATGAACTTAATATTGATGTTGATAAAAAAAAATTTATAAATTTTATGGAATGTCTGCCATGCCTTCCCTTTGTTAAAATTATTATAACAATATGCCCAGTAAAATATTATTTAGCGAGACATCACTGTAATTCATTTCGACAGTAAATAAAAGAAGGCTAAGCTGACTATTAAAATATCATTATAATTCTACTAAATGAAATTTATTGATTGTGTTCAATAAACAAAAAATAAATAAATAAAAATAGTCACTATATAATAAATAAGATTGTAGACATGTTTAAAATAGAAAAACTTACTGTTGGGGGGCTGTTAGTACTTAAGTAAAGTAACGTACCATAACGTAATTGTTTGTTAAACGAGAAAAAAAACACGAAGGATTCCATAGTTTTTTTATTTCATATTTAAGTATTTATTTAAAAAACAAAACAAAAAAAAAACAAATGTATTATGTAATTCACATACTATGATGCATCAGGTATATATGTGTGATGTATGTACAAATGTACTTCATTGACTCAATTCATCATGTACTTCCAACAAACAAAAAAAAAAACTTGTTAACCAAATACAAAAACAAAACAAATAAAAAAAAAAAAAATAGAAAAGAAAAGAGAAACCAAAAAACAAACGATTAAGAAATTTGTTTTATATTTTTCAAATATTAATTACAAGGCGGATCCAAGTATTTTAATAGTCCTGCACACGTCCGGTGCCCAATCGTGTTTTCCGTATTTCCGTTTTCAGCCATGATGGCACATCACGAATGGGATGTGCATTGGGGAAACGCATTGGTTGTTCGGGACCATCGAATGGATGTGTTTTCGCTAGCTTGCGCTGCAAATATTCCTTATTTACTTGCTTGGCATCACGATGTTTATCCATATACAAATTAAATGGTTGCTTCAAAGGATAAAACTTTTGATCAGCCAAATATGGCTTTGGGAAATCATACTCATAAATTGGTTCCTTCAATTCTGCAATGAATACAGAAAAAATTTACTTTTACTGCATCAATTGCCAATTGTCATGTATGGCTAAACTTACGTAAAACATTATGATAGAATTGTGTTAGGGATTCATCCCAGTTTGTTTGGTAGAATGACAGACCAGCTGGTGTTAACACATCTTGATGCTCACGATAGAAGTTAAGTGTGCTAAACGTGCGCTTCTCCAGATTACTATAGTCCTTAGCATCAATTTTGTGTTGATTGAAGTCTAAACGGGATTGCTGTTTGTAAAGTACAAAGATAATACGTTGATAGCCAACACCTTTGGGCGGAAATGGTGGCAAATAATCGGCCAACACTTGACCATCAGCAATCTTTCCATTTGGTATATTGGTAATAAACCAATGTAGACATTCACTGTCATTGTTTGTATAATGTGCATCGGGATTTGTTGCTAGCAGAGTCCAAAAGGTATCGGTCTGTGCAGGTTTGCCTGTAATCGGATCAATTTGTCCATCGAAATTCACTTGCGGGGCTTTCAGTGCATCAGCGGGCTTTATGACATTGCCATTGTAGACTGGATTATGCTCATAGTGTATGTTAAGGGGAACACGTGGCACAAAATATGCGCTACCAAAGAGATGCTCGAAGATGCCGTAGTGATCCGCCAAAAGTCGCAAATCATGTTGTCCAGTTGTCTGCACATACGACTGTTGCACTTTGTCCAAATCGATGATCACTGCAATATATATACTTATATATAATAAATTATTTTATACTGATTTGTGAATATACTCACATTTATGGCTGCGGGCCAACTTTTCCAGTTCTTTGCTGGTGCGTTGAGCCTTCAAATGTTCCAGACGCACCTTCAACTGTTCCGAACGCGATTGTTTCAGCTGTGGAAATCCAATGTTAACCCGTGCTGTTAGTTCTGGATCTGTGGCATTTTCATCTGCAGATAATGAAATTAATAAACAATTTTCAGTCGTACGATCGCCCGACAATGATTACATCAATCTTTGGAATTTACCTCGCAATCGCTGTTCTAGTGTTCGTGCCACACCAGGCGGCTTGCCGCGTAATGTGTGTCCTTGCCGCTGACTGACATTCAAAAATAACAGTGCTGTCGTTTGTGTGCTACGTAAAGTGCCATTTACGCCGCTTTTCATTAATAAATTACTAAAAGACATGCTGTTTTATAAGCAGGCGAAAAGCTTGCTCGTTTTTATCAACTCTACAGCTGTTGCAGGTGCTTATCGATATCTCATATCGATTGTCGAATAGAAAATATTATGCCAGTGTTGAGCAACGTTGTTTTAATAAATCAGCTTTTATTTGCAGTCTGGCCTTTTTGGTTGGCATACGCAAATAATGTTCGTTACATTTGAAGCGAAATTAAAATATGAGAATTACCACTTATTATGTATACGTAATTATTATATGTATGTAAAAGTGACATTGAATTTTGAAGTTAATGTTATTTTAATTATATGTTATATATTAAATCATATAAAATGTATGTAACTAAAAGCTTTAATATACCAAAACTTAAATATTATTTAAATGATTAATATATGAAATATACGCTATATTCACTGTACCATAATTGAAGTATTTATGCTGATCGATAATTTTTACACACAAACTAATATTGATACATTACATTGCGCGTCAGAATTTTATAATGGTTGAT
>JBAMBR010001380.1:0-42141 GCA_037044475.1 Zaprionus obscuricornis
AAAAAAAAAAGCTATCAACACAAATACGTATTTCTACTAAACATATAGAATATTGTACCACCTAACATATAAGCACATAGGCATATCCATAACTTCTTTACCCTGTAAGATAAAAGTAGTCACTTAATGTCAAAAAAAATTGGCTGATTATATTAAGAACCAACTTCCGAACAACAACCTATAATGGACTCAGGACACGACTCAAACCTTGTCTCATTGACCCCGACTGTTAACACCTCTAACACATCCTTACCAATCACATTTAAGCCCAAAGACATTATGATCTTCGTAGATAGGTTAGACAGGTTCATTACAAGTGTCGAAGAAATCGATATGTTCATTCGAGGTGCTGACCAAACACTATATGGTTTGCTCACCCTAAGAGCCGTAAGGAACAAGATAATATCTAGGGCTGACGAAGCTTTGGAGTTGGCTAGTACTCCATTGAATTGGAATGATATCAAGGCTAACCTCATTCAGAAGAGTGAAGCTAGTCTCCTAGTCTTCTCAGAGAATCAATCCCTGGGACAGCATTTCTTTGGCATATCGAAAATTAAGAGCCAACTCTATTCAGTTTTAAGAAATAACGAACAGGAGACCTCAGTTGTAGAAGCCAAGAAAGTTGTATATAATGAGGTCTGCTTGAACGCTTTTATAACTGGATTGAGGTAGCCACAGAAAACCCTCATTAGACAAAAGTCCCAACCACTATCGAACAAGAGTTGAACAATGTCAAATTGAACAGTCACTGTATTATTTCAAGAAACCCTATTATAATACGGACAATAGAGCAAATCGAGGACCCAGCGAACCGAGAGACGACCGCAACTATCGCAATTATAACAATCGTAATAATCGTTCATATCCCTACACAAATCAACCCAGAACCTCAAATTCTTACTATAGTACAGCTAACTTGAGGAACAACTCTGACTATAATCGCGACAACAAAAGAATGCGATGACGTGGTTTGAGAAATGGGGCATTGAAATAAACCAAGATAAGACACAACAAGTAATTTATACAAAGAGAAAATCAAAAACATACCCAATAACAATTAAAGGCGCAACCATAAAAGTCCACCCTCATGCTAAATACCTCGGTATTACAATTGACTCAAAGCTCACATGGTGTTGCTTCCATCTTAAACAAACGATACGAAGTAAAAAATAGATACAGACAACTACTTTGGTTGATAGGAAAACAATCAAATTTAAGCCTGAGTAACAAAATAATGATTTATAAAGCAATAATAAAACCAATTTGGACATATGGAATAGAAATATGGGGCACAGCTAGCAAAACAAATATTCAACTTATTCAAAGAACACAATCAAAAATACTCAGAACAATCTCTCAAGCAGACAGGTACACTAGAAATGATGATATTCACAGCGACCTAAAAATGGAAACAATCATAGAAAACATGAAGACAAAAAGTACTAAACACACTCAAAGGCTACTCACACACCAAAATGAAACTATAAGACAAATACCAAGACTGGAACTTCAACCGAAAAGATTAAAGTCAAGAACACCCACAGAACTATCACTAATTTAAATCAATAAAAAGATAAAAATTAAAAATTATAGAATAACAATGTATTCTTGCACTGGCAAGTAACATTTACTCCCAAACCTCATAACTACTAAAAAAAAATACTTATTGTTGTTGATTTTAGAAATAACAGATTGTATTATTAAATGGGAAAATAAAAAAAAAAAAAAAAAAAAATAAAAAAAAACCGACGAACTTTATACCGACGCTGATATATATTTTGACGGAGACATTGACTTTGACGTCGAGTGTACAACCGCACACGGGTCGCGTTTCCCATCGACAGCAAGTGGAGGTAGCAGCAGTAGCATCAGTTGTGGTGGAAATGCAGCGCTGTTGTGTGGCGCACGAAGTCAACAACAACATCAGCAGCAACTACAGCAACAGACATTGCAACAGCAGCAGTCACATACAGAAAGACAACAGCAACATCAACAGCTGCATCAGCAACAACAGCAGCAGCAATATACGGCAAAAGCAGATTCATTAAGCGCCGATGTGCGACTGCTTCGTAAGATTGGTTATATTGCGTCACGTGTACGCTATCTGGCCAAATATTACGGTAATTTCCACTTGGTCAATCCGTACAGTGCGCAACGTCAACGACGCCAGCTCCAAGAGATATTATTGAAACATTCAATTTTTGAACCATCACGTGAACGTGAACGTGTTTTGCTGTTGGCCGCCGCAGCAGTTGCAGTTGTTGGTGCAGCGGCAGCAAGAGTATCAGCAACAGCAACAGTTTCTGCAGTAAGTCGCAGTTAGAGTTGTAGTAGCAGCATAGAACAGGAACAACAGCAACAAAAACAACTAACACAGCAACAACATCAATTCCAAGCCGAAACCGAACCAGAGCAAGATTAAGATCAAGACGACGATAAGCAGCAACAATCAACAGCAGCAAAAGCAACTACAACAACAACGACAGCAACTGCAACTGCGACGCAAATCATCAAGCAGCTCTGTCAGTGCATTAGCAACTGCATCAACATCGTCATCCACAAGCTCATCAGCTGTCACATCAGCGCCCACACCTATCGCACTGCTTGAGGAGAAGTGTAGCCATAAGCTAACTGTCATACGGCGTCGACTTGCCTGTACGGACAACATCAACAACAATAACAATAACAACAACAATAACAATAACAACAACAACAATAATAGCAACGACAACAACAATAAAAGTCATACGAACAGCATTAACATCAGCAACAACAGCAATAAGAACAGCAGTAACGGCCAAAGCTTAACTATGTTAACGTCAATGTCCAATATGGTCGAGACAGCAGCTACACCAGCTGCCACTGTTGCCAGCAATAAAATGCCCAGCAGCAGCGCAATGAATCAACATCACTCGACATACTTGAACCCCATACACCCTTTTCGTTGGAATTAACTATTGCCCTGTTAAACAATTAATAGCGAGAGTTGCCAACATTCATCATAACATCACTCGACATGCCTAGACCCTATACACCCTGCTCGGCGACGTACACAACACATCGGCCATATACAACCAAAGCACCACCTACCAATCTACGCGTCGTCAGTACCACCAGTACCACCAGTACCACCAGTACCACCGGCCGTCGCTTCGGATTGGGGGGGGAGGAGTTACATAGAGCACCCTACCCTGTCTCTGTACTCCCGTCGCTCTCTGCCACTGGACAAGTATAAAATGTGTATAGGGCTCACGCATCGATTGAGGACGCTCTCGCATTTCTTACACTCCCGCTCTCAGTAACGTGATCAAAAGCGCAACTCTAATACATAATTCTTGTCGAATAAAGCTTTTGCACTTTTTGTCATACTATTGGACACGTGTTTTTTCCTCTTACTGGAGGCGCTGCGGCATAGAAAGAACTGGAAGAGGCCAAAGGTTCGCTGTCTCCCACCTCTTGACCACGCCCAACTGGTAACTCGCGCATGACTGCTGAATACACAAATACACAAACAGAAAAATGTAACAAAACTTTAAGAATACAATAACCTCTGTCAGTCTTAAGCTGGAACAAAAGAATAAAAGACGTACTCTCGATTTAATCGTGTTTCGTTTACATTTGTATAAAAGTTTTTCAGCGTTGGTCTTAGTCGTCGCGACAGAGCATTAGTTCGTCTCGAATTCTATACTTCTGTATATGTATGTAAACAGTGGTCGGGTATAGAACTGGTTGGCAACCCTGCCATCTATCGATATAAGAAGAGACAGTTGAAGTTGTGCAAGCCGTGCAAAAGTTCTTGATGTTGTTGCAGTCGAAGTTGTGGAAGTTGTTCCAATCGAAGTCGTCACAGTTGAACTTAAGTAATAAACACTATTACATATATATATCAATAAACATTATTACATGCGATACGCCTTGTGATTTTGTGGTTTTTAAATTTAAAAGAAGCACAATATTGTAAAAACTTATGTGCGAACAGTAAATATGCATCGATCGCCAATTCGTACACGCAAAGAGACAAACGAAAAAAACAATGGAAAATAAAAGAGAAGAAGCTGGTTCGTGTAGTTTGGCAGACTCAGGCAATGTTGATTTGACAGAGATGGAAAAAACAGTTAAAGATAATCAAATTAATTTGCTACAAATAATTCAGTTGCTAACTTTAAAAATTCAGGCTGATGAAATAAAACAAAGTGAACCAAAAGTGACAGTTGAGAGTTTTTCTAAAATCAATTGTGAAGTGGCTCGCCAATTTTGAGCAGAACGCAGGAGTTACCTTGTCTACCCTATTCGTAGAGATGTTGAGTCTACGACAAACTCGAAGAGGCACGATCTGACTGGACACAATCGGGAACTACCGTTATAAAAACGACAAAGAGAAGACAGAATAGCGAAGTGGTTTTTGTTTTCGATTCAGTCAGTCAAGTGTGAACATTCCAATTAAGGAGACATTGAAATAAAAAGCAAAGCAAAATAAGTAATAAACAACTGTGCGTTTTAAATTACATCAGCAATAAGGGACATCGACACCAATAGTGTTATTAACATAATTGGTAACTCAGGCGCCTATGGCTTGAGTGAAAAACAGAAGTATGTGAACGCGTGCTCAAAGATGACTGACGCCGCTCAGTTATTCCTCGTCAGAAGTAGTGAGCACTTATGATGAACTAAAAACGATCTTGATAAGGGAATTCAAACAAGATTTTGTGAGTACAGAAATACACGAGAAACTGATGAACAGAAAAAAGGCGCGATGAAAGTTTCCAGGAATATACATTGCAAATGCGGAAAATAGCTGCTTTGGGTGATGTAGAAAGAAAATCCGTTATTCGATATATAATAAAAGGGCTAAACATTAAAAGTGAATACAAATACAGCATGCTAGGGTGTGAAACGTACGAAGAACTAAAAAACAAATACAACGATTATGAATGTGCAAAAGAAGATCAAGAAAACAAACAGTACAGTGGCGGCAACAAAAATGAGCGCAGTTATGACAAAAAAGAGTACAGTGGTGCAAATAAAAACTCAAAATCAACTTAGTGTTTTAATTGGGGTGCGACTGATTATTTGCGACGGGAATGTAAATCAGAAACGAAATGTTTTAAATGCAACGGTGTTGGACACATTTCTAAAAATTGAGACAAAAATTAAAGCAGTTAATATAATTAAAAAGACGTTAAGATGCAAAACAATTAAAGTAAACGACACAGAAATTGTCAGCCTAGTCGATACGGGCGCGGATGTATCCATTCTGAAAAAATCTATTTGTGAAAATCTGCCTGATGTTGTTCTGAAGAAGTGTCCAACGGTGTTACGTGGTTTGGGCAAAAGCATTACCATCCCGTTAGGATTTGTCGATGGCACTGTGATTGTGGACAATGTCCAGTCACAGCAGAGTTTTGTCGTTGTTCCGGACGGAAAAATTGAATACGACGCGTTGCTGGGATATGACTTCATATCAAAGTTTTGCTTGAAGTTGAAGCTGGTGTTAGATGAGGCAGCAAGATTCAATCTGCGAATCAATTGGAAGAAATGCCATTTTTTGCAAACAAAAATAACCTTTTTGGGACATACGATACAGAACAGCAGAATTTGGCCAGGAGCAGATAAAGTTGTTGCTGTAAAGCAGTTTAGCTTACCAAAAAATATTAAATCTGTCCAGTCGTTTCTGGGACTTACCGGATTCTTCAGGAAATTTATAAAGAACTATGCGCATATAACTCGACCGTTAACAGAGTTGCTCAAAAAAGATGTTGTATTTAAAATCGAGGGTCCTGAGATGAACGCCATAAATCAGCTGAAACATCTGTTGTCAAGTGAACCTGTTCTCAGAATCTACTGCAGAGGTTTACCAACGGAGCTGCATACAGACGCATCCAAGGATGGCTTCGGAGCAACACTGTTGCAAGTCTTTGACGGAGAACTGCACCCAGTATTTTACTGGAGCAAAAAAACGTCCCCAAGCGAAGCAACACGACACAGTTATATTTTGGAAGTAAAAGCCGCGTATCTTGCTATGAAAAAATTTCGACACTATCTTCTTGGTGTTTACTTCAAGCTGCAGATAATGCTGCGTTTTCACAAAAAATTGGAAAAAAGGATATCCCTAGTGAGGTTGCAGAGTGAATATTGTATATGGAAGATTTTCATTTTAAACCGGAACATCGAGCTGGAGTAAAAATGAAGCATGTTGATTTTCTGAGCCGTCACTCATACAACGTTTTAAACATCACGACAGAAATTTTGGTGCGCCTAAAAGCTGCCCAGATGAAAGATCCACATATGCAAGCTTATTAAAGGAATACTGATGGATCGTCCTTATAATGGATTTATACTGAAAGCGGGAATTATTTGCAAAAATATTGATGGAAATGATCTTCTTGTAGTACCGAAAAATATGGAAAGAGAAGTAATAGCTGAAGCTCATACAGTCGGCCATTTTGCGGTACAAAAAACAGCACACGCAGTACAACAACAGTTTTGGATTCCTCATTTGGAAAGCAAAGTCGCTTAGGTTATTAAATCATGTATCCCTTGTATAATAACAAACAAGAAGTTGGGCAAGCAGGAAGGATATCTTCACTGTATTAAAAAGGTGATAGCCCGCTACACACAATACATTTTGATTACCTTGGACCTATGAATTCTACGGCTAAACAGTACAAGTTTATATTCGCAATGATCGATAGCTTTTCTAAATTTTTATGGTTGTTTACAACAAAATCAACCGGAACAGAGGAGGTTATTAAAAAAATACAAGAATGGTCGAACGTTTTCGGAAACCCTACGAGACTAATTTCGGACAGAGGTACAGCGTTTACATCGAAAACGTTTGAAGACTTCACTAGAGGTAACGGGATCGAACACATCTTCACAACAGCCGGAGTCGCTAGAGGAAACGGACACGTAGAGAGAATAAACCGAACAGTAATCTCTGTTGTCTCAAAACTGTCCTATGAAGATCCTACGAAATGGTATAAGACAGTACCGCATGTACAGAGAGCAATAAACTCTTTTGCTTTTCTCGCCCCTTATGAAATAACCAAGGTTAAGCGAAATAATCGTTTTGAAGTCAGGAAAGCTGCACAGTGCGCAGGTCCAAACATAACCAAGACAAAATTTCGACAACATCAAATTGTGGAGATTTGTGGAAACTAATGATGGATTTTTGTCGTTTGGGACAGACGATAATGAGGATGGCCGAATGTAAACAGTGGTCGGGCATAGAACAGGTGGCAACCCTGCCATCTATCGATATGCGTGCATCGACCCTACCACCTATCGATATAAGAAGAGACAGTTGAAGTTGTGCAATCTACCCCGGCAGCTCATAATCTGCCCCATTCCACATTCCGATTCGATTCGATTCGCAGCCCTAGCTGAAGAAGCCGATACCGCTATGGAGCAGGACATTCCCGAGGAGGTGAATCCGTCTGTGACCAATAACGGAAAAACGCAAAGAACGAAAACTCCACCAAAGCCTCCGGCTATCTGCGTGCCCAACGTTTGCAACATTGCGGAATTAGAAAATTCGCTGAGCATGTTAATTTTAGAAGGAGAGTACAGCATACGCACATCCAGAACTGGAGTGTTGCGTATTTATGCAAAGAATGCCGATGTGTTCAGAGTAGTCGTCCGGATTCTAACCCAGCAGCATTGCGAGTTCTGGCACCACCAGCTAAGGGAGGACAAGCCCTACCGAATCGTCATAAAAGGCATACATGCCGGAGTCCCTAATGAGCACATTGAATCCACGTTTGCGGCGAAAGGATTGTTAGTTTCCAACATTTACCGCCCCATGAAGGATGGTTGGCGCAGCGCATTGGCAAATGATGAAGGCCTAGACGTCAGGAACACACCTGAGTGGAGGCAAAATATGCTGTTTGTAAATCTTAAACAGACTCCAAATGTAAGCGAGGCATTAGCGATTACCCAAATTGGACGCCACAGGGTATCAGTGGAGCCGGCACGCCGCGGCAAGAAAATTGTCCAATGCTACAGGTGTCAGGACTTTGGACACACGAAAAATTACTGCCTCAGAGCCCCAGTCTGCGGCAAATGCTCGGGTGATCACGCTACATACTCAAGCGTGTGCGTGCTTCGAAATACTGATAACAGCATATGCGCTAACTGCGGTGAAAACCACGTAGCCAGCTTTGAAGGCTGCAAAGTAAAATCCGACAAGATCAAGAAGCTGAGGTCCAATTCACATGCTATAGGCACCGAAATCAACACCCACATTCGTGCTCCGACACATAATCGCCATAACAACATGACGCCATCTGCTGCTGGCGGGTTCTCGTATGCGGACATTGCTCGTGCAGGTGGTGCTCAGCAAAGAATCTCCAACCGTACCATCCCGGCGCACGAACCTAATGCAAGCCTTGGGCACAGCAACAAACTCTTAACATTGGAGAGAGCGATCCAAACCCTCAATGCTAGGATGGATCAAATGTTCAAGCTATTCCAGGAAGTGGCTGAAAACAACAAAATCATGCGCGACTTAGTGCAGCATATTATTTCCAAGAAATGATTAGTCCACCTATAAAAATCGGATTATGGAACGCTCGAGGATTAGCAAGGAATCTGGAAGAATTAAAACTTTTCCTCAGAGCCCACGAAATAGATGTGCTATTAATTACTGAGACCCACTTGCGCCCGGAGCAGCGCGTGTACATACCAGACTACCAGGCCCACTTTGCCCCTCACCCTAGCTGCAACAGCAGAGGTGGTGCTGCAGTGTTAATACGCGCTAGCTTGGATTATTGCCCTGAGCAGCCAATATCCGAGGTCGAGATACAGTCAGTGTTAGTGACAGCAGCAAATGTATGTAACACCCATAAGGAGGCGTGGCCGACCCCATAAAGTATATATATTCTGACTCAGGATCAACAGCCGAGTCGATTGGAGCATGTCCATTTGTCCGTCTGTACGTCCGTATGAACACACAAATCTCGGAGACTATAAGAGCTAGAGACTTAATTTTTTTGCAAAGTGCTTGTATTAGTTTGCAGGCAGATCAAGTTTTTTTTGGATTTTTGCCACGATTTTGAGCACACCCAGCCAAGCTACAGGACTGAATTTTGGTACAATGTTAGAATATGTTTATCTGGACGTTGTGTAATTTGCTACAGATCGGATTTTAAAAATGGAAGTTATACACATTTCAAATTCCAAAAGTTGAGAGGCGTGCATGCTCTTGCAACAGAGCTGCCAACCTCAGTGAAAATGTTTGGTGTGTAGATAGCGGCGCAACCTCGCATATGTGTTGCAAAAAAGAACTGTTCTCGAACTATACAGAAAAGAAAACAATGATTATGTTAGCAGCAGAAAAATACGTTGAATCACCCGGTTTCGGTAAAGTAACCTTGTGACGCGAGCGCCTCCAACGCTCAACTGTTGTCGTTGATGACGTCACAGTTGCGACGACAAGCGCCCGAAGGACGGCTGCGGCAGCCGCCGTAACTAAGAGGCTCGCCACCTGGCGGCCTCAGTAGATTTTAAGTTAGAAAATAATAAACACTGAATAGTTTTAAGCGAGAGAGAAGAAAATTTTAAGCGGGAGAGAGAGAGCGTAAGGTGAAAGAGATCGGCAAACTCACCACGAGCTTTCGTTGTGGTGAGTGCCAAAAAGGGCTTCGCGGAGAACGCGCAAGCCGACGCTCGGTCTCTGGTGTTTGAGTGCCCAAAGAAGACGCACGTGTGAAGTGGACAATTGGTAAAAGAATTGCGATACGTGTAACAAAGCGAAAATCTGTGCATTACCTTTTCCAAAAAAGGCTGATCGCATATCAAAAGACTTACTGGAACTGATACATTCGGACGTGTGCGGGCCAATGAATGTAAATTCGTTAGGCGGAAATCGTTATTTTGTTTCCTTTACAGACGATTACTCGCGAAAAATATTCATCTACCTTATGCGGTCAAAAAGCGAAGTCTTCGAAAAATTTAAAATGTACAAGACCTATGTAGAATGTCAAACCGGTAAAAAGATTCAAGCTATACGCAGTGACAACGGTACGGAATATGTCAACATCGAATTTAATCAGTACTTGATTCAATGTGGAATAAAGAGACAATTAACCGTCGTGTATACTCCTCAGCAAAACGGCGTTGCTGAACGCGCGAACCGTACTTTGGATGAAGTGGCTAAAAGTTTATTGATTCATGCAAACTTGGGTGAATTTCTGTGGGCTGAGCAATCCAAATCCAAACATATCTAAGGAATAGGTGCCCATCACGTTCTCTGGAAGGGCGCACACCATTTGAGGTGTGGAAAAACAGAAAACCATCGGTCAAACATCTAAGAATTTTCGGCTCACGAGTATTTGCTATGGAAAAACCAAAACAAGCTGAATTCCAGGCAAAAGGCAAGGAGTACATCTTTGTCGGCTACTCTTTCACAGCAAAAGCTTACCGGCATTACGATAAAGAGAAGCGAACTGTGATCGAACGCCGAGATGTAAAATTCAGAGAAGAACCTCCAGAAATCGAATCAACTCCAGTCCAGCAAAGCAGTGACAGTGAAGACACATTTGCGAGTGCAGAAGATGACACCGAAGCAGAAGATGGCACCGAAGCAGAAGATGACATCGAAGCAAAAGTCGACAATAGTACTGATGAAAACGATATAGCAGAAAACAACCCTCAGCCATAAAAAGGACCTGGTAGACCTAAATTGTGCGTACAGGTCAACCCGGCAAGCCCCGAAAAGAGTATCACTATCTAAACAACGTGAACGACCCAGAAGACACAGATACACCGCAATCTGCAAACGAAGCGTTGAATGGAGAATATAAACATGAATGGCAGAAATCGATGCAGTCAGAGTATGACGCTTTGATAAAGAATGACGCATGGTCATTGGTGGACTTTCCAGTTGGAGCAAAAGCTATGGGTTCTAAATGGGCATATCGTATAAAGAAAAACAGGGATAGTGAAATAGACCGTTTTAAATCCAGACCGGTTGCCAAAGGTTGTGGACAGCAACTCGGCATCAATTATTGGGAAACGTATTCTCCTGTTATCCGGTATAAGACGATCAGAATGCTTTGCAATTGCTGCTGAAAAACAACTTCAAATGCATCAAGTGGATACAACCAACGCTTACTTCAACAGCAAACTTAAGGAAGATGTATATATAAAACAACCACAGTTTTTCGTCGATAAGCAGAGCCCCAAATGGTTTTAAAACTAAAAAAGGCAATCTACGGACTTAAGTAGTCCGGGCGTCTGTGGAATGATACACTCAATGCAGTTCTACAGAGTATGGGATTCAAAAGAAGCCAGTATGAGTCATGTCTTTACTTCAAAAACAATAATCAGCGTTTCAGTTACATAGCAGTATATGTAGTTGACTTAATCATAATTTGCCCAGACGAAAAAGAGATCGATGACATCAAAGGAGAAATCTAATCATTTTTTGACATGAAAGACCAGGGTCAACTAAGCTACTTCCTTGGTATGGAAATAAGTCGACCACATCCCCAAGGACCAATATATCTATGCCAATGCTATTATATATCAAACCTGTTAAAAATGTATGGTATGCAGAATTGTCGACCAGTGGCTACACCATTAGATCCAGGCTTCTAGGTCGACTGCATCAGCGAGAAATGCAATAAGGTAAATGTTACGCATTTTCAATCACTAATTGGTTCGATTTTGTATTTAGCGATTGTGAGCAAACCAGACATTATTCACGCCGTCAATAAGCTGTCGCAACGTAATACAAACCACATGCAGAACATGAGAGCCAAACATATCTTGCGTTATTTCTCTGGGACAATCAACCTCAGTATTATGTACCAGAAGTTTGACAAACCTGTCCAAGGATATACGGATGCAGATTGGGCCAATGACAGAATTGATCGAAAGTCCTATTCGGGATATGCCTTCTATTTGGGAGGCAGGGTCTTCTCATGGTGTTCGTCCAAGCAAAGTGTTGTTGCACAGAGCAGCACCGAGGCTGAGTATATTGTCTTATTAACCGCCGCTCGAGAGGCAATATATATCAAGAAATTGCTTAAGGAAATTGGATGGCAAGATGAAAATCCTATTACCATTTTTTGCGATAACATCAGCGCCCATCATATTGCACAAAATCCAATTAATCATAAAAGAACAAAGCACATCGACATAAAATTTCATTTTATAAGAGAAAAAGTTAATGATAACGATATTTACATTAAGTATGTTAATTCAAAGAGCAATGTAGCAGAACTAAATGTTTAAATAAGCAAAAGCATTGCGGTTTTGTAGATCTTCTTAAGCTTTTATAAGACAAAAATTATTTGAATAAGAAAAGCACTGTAGCTTTTAGATCTATTTAAGTTTAAATGAAATGAAATTGTTTTTTTGAAGAAATACTTATATTTATATTAAGCAAAAGTGTTGAAATTGTATTCTAAATATAACTATATGGCAGCACTGTATTTCTGTATCCTCTAAATATGTACTCTTACGCTCAGAGAGAGATTAAGTCGCTTTAGCTTTTTCATTGTAACTAATATTCCTCAATAAAAACGACAGTCAGTCGGTAACGATCTGTCAAACAAACACTTAATTTCCAGCACTATGAATGCATTTTAAGCTCTCAAAAAGAGATATCCTGACAACATATCAGTAGACGAATCCTACGCAGAAGTCGAACTTCAAAGCTTGTTAAATAACACAGCCTCGAGCATACTTAAGCTTCAATGTAATGTTATTGAAATAATTGCAGAAGATTCTGTTTCTTATCTGTTATAAATTGGAAAATGGGGGTTTGATGGAAGTACGGGCCATAGCGATTATAAACAAACGTTTTCCAATAATGATGTAGACGACAAAAGTTTAATCGTTACATCTTACGTACCTCTTCAACTTATTTCAAAAACTGATCAAAAAGTAATTTGGAAAAACCCTCGGCCTTCGTCAACTCGTTATTGCAGACCAATTCGATTACAGTTTAAAAAAGAGACGACCGAAGTATCAAAATCAGAAGAGAAATACTTTAAGGAGAAAATAAATTTTCTAATACCTACAGAACTATGTGTCCAAAAGAGAAAAATATTCGTTGATCATAGCTTACAATTAACTATGGTAGATGGAAAAGTTTGTAACGCTTTAAGTGAATCGCACTCTACTAAATGTTATATTTGCGAAGCAAAGCCAACGGAGATGAACAATTTGAATGAATGTTTGGTCAAAAAGGTATCAACAAAATATTTCGAGATTGCATGCAAAAATAAGATTCTTTGAATACTTTCTTTACCTTTCTTTTAAGTCAGTCATAAAAATGTGGCAGGCCAGATGGCCCCAACAAATACAAAAAGTTTTAGAAAGAAAGAGAGAAGTTCAACGGGATTTTCGAGATAAAATGGGCTTAATAGTGGACCAGCTTAGAGATGGTGGCAAAGGAACATCCAACGATGGCAATGTAGCGAGAAAATTTTTTTCGAATTCTCGGTTGTCTGCAGAAATTACAGGCCTTAATGAAAATTTAATTCATCGTTTTCGGGAATTTTCATTAGCCAGAAACGTTATAACGGAAAAAAGAAACCAGCTTGGCCCAAAATCAATTGATAGCATACTTTATTTTAAAATCTTATCATAAAAGTTTTAAAAATTAAATAAAAATAATACATATACATGTAAAAAGGTCACTTAACATAAGCTGCAATGATCTAGTTTCAGCGATCTGGCTTCACTGATCTAGTTTCAGCAATCTGGCAAAACAGATGCTGCTGCGTTGAAGAAGAGGAGTAGCTAGATACACACTCTTGAAAAAGCCACGAAGCAGTGAATTCGTCATTTAGCATTGCATTAGAGACAGTTTTTTCACTAAGCTCGCCGATTGGGCTTTGTTCATTTATTGTTCACATTATTACACATTTTTCACGATTTATAATAAACATTATCTTACACTTGAAACTTTACATACATACATATGTATATAAATTAGAATAATGTTAAATGAATGTACTCTTTTTATTTTCGATTGCATACTCGAGCACGGTGTTGACAGTGTTGTCATGGTTTGGACCTGTATGTCGGCAGCAGGTGTTGGAAACGTCCAGTTTATTCAATATCTCAACATTCTGCAAAATAATTTGCATGAAAGTGCAGATAAATTGGGGATTCGAGATCATATTCGATTTTACCAAGATAATGATCCGAAGCAAATGTCGGGAATTGTGCAGTCTTGGCTTATTTGGCACTACCCATTCAATCGCCAAACATGAATGTTATTGAAAATTTGTGGGCTATTTTGGACGCACAAATTCGAAAGCGACCGATTTCAAACAAAAATGATTTAAAAACGGTTTTGGTTAAGGAATGGGCGAAAATCAGTCCAGAAATGACAAAAAAGTTAATCGAAAAGTTAATTTTTTTGTTTAAAAATAAAATAAATATATTAAATAAAAATTTAAAAATTAATTGTTTTTGGAATTCATTAGTTAATATATTACAAGGCTCCAGGTGAGGACCAAATCGACAATCGTTCCATCAAGTTGCTCCCTCACAGAGCTGTAGTCTTTCTGGTGCTGATCTTTAACGCTGCCCTCAGACTCGGGTAATTCCCAGCGGCCTGGAAGAAGGCCAATATAATCATGCTGCACAAAAAGCCAGCAGACGAGCTGGACTCATATCGCCTTCTGCCAGCGTTCGGCAAAATATTGGAGAGGTGCTTACTGAGGAGAATACTCGATAGCAGGGCTGTAAAAAAGGCAATCCCAAAGCACAAGTTTGGCTTCAGGCTAAGACACGGCACGCCAGAGCAACTGCACCGAGTCGTTAACTTCGCTCTTGATGGTTTTCACAGGAAAGAGTTTGTTGTTGGAGCATTTCTCGACATCCAGCAGGCATTCGACAGGACTCCTGCACAAACTCAAAGCGCTACTCAGCCCACAGCTCTACTTAATCATAAAAAGCTTCCTGGATGAGCGCTCCTTTAAAGTTTTCCAGGATGGCCGATCATACAGTCTATTCACACACGACATGCCCTCAACCGCGGACCCCAACAACATACTAATCGCCACCTTTGCAGACGACACTGCAATACTGAGCAGAAACCAATGCGTCTACACCGCCACTGATCTTCTCCAGATGTACCTAAAAAAATTCGGAAACTGGGCCTGTAGATGGAACATTGCCATAAACCCTGACAAGTGTGTATCAGTCACATACACACTAAAAAAAGACACCTGCCCGGGCTTATTTCTGCACGGCGAGCTTCTAAGCCAAAAGGACGCCCATAAGTACCTCGGCGTCACTTTGAACAGAAGACTGACATTCCGGCGCCACATATTGGAGGTAGTCAGGCGACTTAAAGCAAAGGCGAGCAGCATGGCTTGGCTCCTCAATAGCAGAAATAAGCTATCTCTCAAAAATAAGGCCAACATCTATAAAGCTATACTGGCACCCATCTGGGGATACGGCATTCAGATTTACGGCACAGCAGAAAGATCCAACCTTAACAAAATTTGCGTAGTGCAGTCCCAAATCCTGCGTAGAATGTCTGGTGCAGCATGGTACATACGCAACAGAGACATCGAAAACGAGCTTCAAGTACCGAAGGTCGGAGATGTTATCAACCGGCAAGCTCAGACGTACCTATGCAAGTTGTCGGATCACCCGAACCAACTGGCGAGAAGGCTCCTAAGAAGGACACGCATACACGGAGCAAGAGTGAGAAGAAGGCTTCAGCGCGTTCACCCATCTAACCTTAACACCAGAATATTGTAATACCCCGTCCTCATATACCCACCCTATCATCTTTTTAGTATAAGTTGCTATAGATAGTGACAGTAAGCTAAATAATAGTTAAAAAAAGGAAAAAAAAAAAAAATTAGTTAATATATTGAACTGCATTTAAAGATTAATTAAAAAGTTTTTTAAATGTGCTGCTGAAATAAGCTGTGAGCCACTGTATGTAGCTTTCCACTGCATTATCAACACATTAAGAAGGCGTGGATGGCAACAACTTTATTTAACAAATGGCTCCAAATGTTAAATGACACCAGCTGATAATCGGAAGATATTGTTATAGACAATTGTAAGGTGCATAATGGCTTCCCTTTTCTTAGCCACATCATAGCATTGATGAAAAGAGGAAGTTTAATTGCACAGTATTAACAGCTATGGAAATTTCTTGTAAAGCAAATATTAGCCTATTTTATATATGTCGCAGTGTGATTCCTAGTAAATGTAGCATTCTGGTAATTTGGGAATTCGGGGAATTCCCTGCTTCTGCTTTACTAGCTGATATTGAGCGAAAGCACGGCAGCAGAGGCAATGACGCTCTGCTGCTGAGTGAGGTTCGATAGTAAGATACCCAGAGTCTTGAGTAAGACAGAGATGGCTGCATACGCTCGACTTGAGTGAGTTTATGACGTGAGCGCGTATGCTGAAATAGTCAGTTGAGCTTGGGTATTCCAACCGATCGGAACTCGCTGTGCAGCTGCGTCAATCATCAAAAGTATCAACATGGATAACATACCCTTCTCGCCGACATACACAAAACTGCTTCCGTGCTTGCGGCTTTATTAAAACATTAATCAATAATTTTGTTGAATACAGTCAATTAAACATTGATTATCTATGGGAAACCATTTATTTGAGCTCTGCTATTACTTTTGAAGAACACGTAAATGTTGATCTTGACGTTGCTGTAACCGGCATGTTGACAGAAACCGAAATTGTAGAAGTTTTGCCTACCCACAATGAAAGTGACGAAGATGATGACGCCGAAGGAGAAGAAACTTTAACAAACACACAAGCCAGAGCGTTAATACCACAACTAAGACGTTATTTCTCAAGCCATGATGTGCCAAATAGTGTTTTCGACAACCTAATATGTTTGGAAAACTCTATTGAAAAAACATAAAGCAATCAAAAATTACAAATTTCTTTAAATCTTGAATTTTCATTATTTTATTTTTATATTTCAGGTTCAATTTGCATTTAATATATAAAATGTACAAATGAATGTACTTATGTTGATTTATAAGGAAAAAAATAAAGAAAAATGTAAACATAATCTAAAATATAAAAGCCCCGTTAATTCGAATTTTTCTTCTTAAGCCTCGTTAAATGGAAACCTCGATAATTTGAAATCCCCCGTAATTCATAAAAATGTAATCCCCGTGCTATTACGAACTATCGGAACTCGACTGTATTACAAATAATAGAGGAAAACAATAAAATTGTGTTAGAAAAAGCTTGTCGCGGTGAATATATGCTAAAATCTATTAATGACAATTGGGAGGATATAATTGGAGTTTTGCATTTAATGACGAAAGCTTCCGCTGATTTAACATCAATATAGGCATAGTAAAGTTATTAGTAGAAGATTGCGAACATATTGAAATTATTTTTAAGAAACTTCAGACGACAAATTTACCATCACAATGTTTTGTTATTTTTTAATTGTGTTAATTTGTGTTTCTTTAATTGCTGATAAAACAATAAAATATAGTACGTCAACACCCTCAACTCCAACAAAAACTTCGATATTTTCATTTGATAGCCTAACCTACAGTTTCAATAATGATTCTTTAGATTCGTCAATAAATACCTCAAGCGATGTCTATTTCTTTTCACAATTAATCAATAAATCAGCATATAAGGCGAAGAAGATAGATATGCCAGAGAAATTGTTGAAATGTCTAACAATTTTAATTTAATTGATTGGTGGAAAACTAGTGAATGAAATTTTCCAAAATTGTACAAGGTTGCAATGAATTTACACTTCATACCAGCTAGTAGTGCAGCAGCAGAGAGGTATTTTTCATTAGCCAGTAACGTAATAACAAAGAAGCGTGATAGACTTGCACCTGGCTCTGTTAATAGTATAATATTTTTAAATTCAATTTTTAAAAATTAAAATAAATTAGATAATTGAATTTATATAAATTAAAATTATATTTATAAGTTATAATAAATAGATTAATTTAAAAATAATTTTATAATGTATTATATATAATACAAAATGACAATAATAATTATTATAAATACGACTTTTGCTTTATTTTATCTTAAAACAATTTTTAACATACATATGTATACAGGCAGACAGAAATGTTTGATGTGTTCAATGCACATCAAAAGTATGTGCTCTATCACACACAAACAACAGATGCTTAAAATCAAAACAATTATACTTGAGTAAAAACGCCTTGAATTCTGACTTAGCAACAGTCCAACCCAATGAATAGTTAGCAACAATCGCATCAAACGGTTTCATGCAAGCCGAAGCAGTCCATGTCTTGTACGTGATTGTGATTGCCAAGCGAAAATCGGTTCGAGTAAAATTATCAGCTGATGCTGGAAGTACTTGAGTTGAATCGAACGCATTGTGTCTAATGGTTTGAATTGATTTGATTGCCATTTGGGTATGAGTGTTCGTCATACTCGCTGCAGTTCTCTATTGTGCAGACATTGTATTTTTGTCCTCTATTTTTCCATCTCACAACAATATAAGAAATCTAGAGCTTCAATAACAAATGACCTTGACTTTCCCGACTTACCAGAGGGTTTGAAAGGTTTTACCTTAGAAGAACGGTTTATTTCTCCACGCCGTCTTTTTATGATCATTAAGTCTCTGGGTTATGGCCGACAAAGTTCCATCACAGGAGCAGTGGTCAATGTGCCGATTCCAGTAGTAAATGTTGTTCCTTCCCTTTCCAGGGCATTTAATAAAGCCCAGGTAGTTTAGATACACCTTAAACCCTTTGTTGCGTTAGCCGACGATAAGAACTGGAGGTCTGAGGAACTGGCATTTCCAACTATATCGCTGCCGTTAAAACAAAGAGCACGGATAATTTTACAACCATAGTTAGATCAGAGCTTAGAAATTTCGATAGAAGAGGTTGTAGAACTGATAAAATTCTTCATAACTTCAAAAAGTTAGAAATGATCAGTATTAGGAACAACATGTCCATTTTCTTACGAGAGCACTCTACCAATCAAGGCATTTCGGTTTGGGACCTGCGTAGAAGAATTTGTGAATAATTTAATACAGCATGGCGATGGTTATAGGGTTTTAAAAGGAATTCGAACTTCTCCTGTTCATTTGGAAGAAGAAAAGATGAAGGTAATGGTAATAGTAATGATTAGGCAAGTTGGTCTTCCAACCTTTTTTATAAATTTTTCGGCTGCAGATTTTGGTCTTGCTGTCTAAAAATGTAGATCAGCAAGAAATTTCAGAATAAATAGCCTCCAATTTAAGCTTTGATAATAAAGCCCGTCTTATTAGAGCAGATCCAGTGACCTGCGCCAGATATTTTGATTTTCGATATAGGCAAGTACTAAAACTAATGAGAAAAGAAGAGGGTATTGTCGATAGTCAGTAGATCATACTGGCGAGTAAAGTTTCAGCAATGAAGCTCACCACACATTCATGGCATGTCCGAAAACTCGACCTACAAAATGTTTCAACAATTCCGTCTGTCAAGTCCTTTATTGATAAATTTATTACGACTGATACAAGTTGTCCAGAGGTACCTCCGTTTTTGGATGAACACACAAAATCGGATAGTGGTACTCGCCAAAATGAAAGTGATAAAAAGTGGCTATTTTAGGGAATTAGTAATGCTATATTCTTCATGGAGGGATTGGCAATCAGAATTGATTGATAGGGACTGTGAGTTGTTTTGTAGTCATAACCAGGAGTTAGTTGAGAGTAATCGCAAAAAATATGACGTCTTAGACGCTAATGATACACTCAACACTTTAAACGAGGAGGCGCAAGTAGGCAATGTAAAACATTGAAGTGGTAGATTATGGTTACAGATTTCATTTTAATGTTAAAAATGTTAATAGTAATGAAGGAAATGCCGAGCCAGACGATAGCCGTGAATCGGACAAACTGGCGGCAATAGCTTCAGACAATGCAGCGAATATTATTAGAGCCATTCAACTAGGCAAGTGGCGACATATTGGGTGCTTTGCTCATACTTTAAATCTAATTGTCCAGAAGGCTCTAGACGGAATTGGCAATGTGAGGGCAAAAGCAAAATCAATAGCTCAATATTTTAACAGTAGCTCAACTGGATTAAAGAAATTGGAAGACATGCAAATATTATTGAAATTGCCTGAGCTTAAAATTAAGCAAGACGTTCCAACACGATGGAATTCAACTCTCAAAATGTTCGAGCGTCTCCTACTTTTAAAAGAGGCAGTTATGGCCACGTTATCGAACCTGCGGATCGACTTAATGTTATCAGCGGAGGATTGGGTGGTAATTGAAGGAGTGATTCCAGTACTGCAGCCATTTAGCCAAATAACTACGGAAATCTCAGCAGAGAAGAACGTGACACTGTCAAAGATAATTGTGCTATCTGGAATTTTGCAAAAAAAAGTTACAAGCATATTGGATAACTTGAAATTTGATACAAATACAACTATTGTCGAATTCGTAAAATGCATACAAACTGATATGCATACACGAGATCCCAGATTCAAAGGAAGAGTTTTTAAATCTGAAGAAGCATACAAAAAAGCAGTTCATGATTTAAAAACAAAACTGATATCATTTCATTCGGCCACTCCTCATACTGAATCTGTTCGGATGGATAATGCATGCCAAGTAAAGGCTAATGAAAATGACAACGACATCTGGAAAGATTATGATAACGCTTTCCAAAAAGTCAGTAAGCCCTCCAACAGTACGGCCGCAGCTATAGGGGAACTAGATAAATATCTAGCCGAGGAGTACATCATAAGCACAGATGATCCATTGGTCTGGTGGGATCAGCGGAAATCCCAATATTCGCTGTTATACACATATATGCTGAAGCGGCTTTGTATAGTGGCCACATCTGTGCCATATGAGCGAATATTTTCAGGTGCAGGCGAAACAGTTCGAAATAGACGTTCACTGCTTAAATCATCTAATGTGGAAAATCTCATGTTTTTGCATACCAATTTGTAAGCAACAAGGTATGTATAATTAAATTTCCGAAAAGTGCATATTGATAAACGTTCAACTCAACGACAACTCATTCATCCATAAAGGAACTTATTTAACCATTTTTAAATGCCCAATGAAGGGAGCAAAAGTGTTGCCACAAATTAAAATGCAGAGATATCGTTAAGTTTGAAAATTAAACATGTTAAATTTTAATAATAATAATGATTTCATTGCTTGTAGCATATTAAATTGTTTTTGAAAATTCAATTATCCATGAAGGATTTCATTTAACTATTTTTAAATGCCCAATGAAGGGAGCAAAAGTTTTGCCACAAATTAAAATGTAAAAATATCGATAAGTTTGAAAATTAAATATGAAACATAATCTATTTTTGAAAAGTCGTTGAGATGCAGTGCTCATTGGCTTGGTAATGCACTGAACAACCAGTGAGCAACTGAGCAATGAGCAACTGAGCAATGAACAGTGAGAAAGTGAGCAATATGAGTGAGTTGACTCTTTTGAAAAAAAAGAACAAGTGAACATGTTCACCTAAAAGAGTAGTATTTACACAACACCATCAATCGGACTGATTAGGCTTCCACCTTTAGTTTTACAGCTTAGCCTGCACAATCAGGTCTTTAAATTTAAAGCAGAAGACATATTTTACTCATGTCTTACAAAACGACGGCGGTGCCGGCAAGAGCCGATTGTTGTCGTTGTCGATTCAATCGTTGTCCAGGATGTGATCCGAATTCTATTAAAATTCTTTTATGTGCACCTACAGAAAAAGCAGCATTTGGAATCAGTGGATCAACACTGTATTCTATGTTTTCCCTTCCTGTAAACCAATCACGTTCAGCTCCATTAAGGGCCTTAAGCCATGATTTAGTTAACTCATAGCATTCAATGCTGATGACCTTAAATTAATTATTATTGATGAAATATCAATGCTTATTTATCTAATGTTATCTACTTTAGATGGCCGTTTGAAACAGATTTTCAAATATACTTCTCAAATTGGTGTATTTCTGTCATAGTCTTTGGTGACTTAAGACAGTTGCAACCTGTAGGTGGTAATTAAATTTTCGAACCAACAACCAGTACCGTATCAAGCTATATTTGGAAATGTTCTCTGCGAACTTAAGTATTTTGAGCTTACAGAGGTAATGCGTCAACGGGATGATCAGGTTTTAGCTTCTGCTTTAAATAATATGGCAACGGGCTGCATGACGGCCGATGATATTTCTCTTTTCCAATCAAGAATTTACGAACCATCAGAAGTACCTGATGATGCAATTCGCCTCTTTAGTAGCAATAGTGAAGTAGACTGTTTCAATACAGCAAAACTTTACTCGTTTGATAGTAGTGAACCATTTATTTTTATCGCTGTAGATTTTCTAAAAGCTTCACACTTGGAATCAGTTAGCAAGGAAAGAATTTTGGAGTAGGTCCCTTTTATTAAAACTGCCAAATATATGATGACAGTTAATCTAGACACAAGAAATGGTTTTGTTAACGCTGCATCAGGAATACTGATGCAAATAGATTTTGATTTATCCAACTCTCCAAACATTTTATGGATAAAATTTTCCGAAGAAAGCGTAGTTGAAATCGCGCGTTCAAAGTGTACCCATACAGAACCTTCCTGGACTCCAATTTAGAAAAATGTAAGAAGCGTAAGTTAGAAATTCTAATTGGACAAACTTCAGACTGTAAAGTATTATCTGTATTATGTTTTGTGAAAACATCGATAACAAGTGAAATGTTATACATTACCTGGTTCACTAATGTTGTCCGACTAGAATCTATACGCCCTTTAACTGGTGTATACTAAATACATAAATAAAGTTATTGGATCATTCTTTACGTATAAAGCCTTAAGTTTTCTTATTGTTTATAAAAGCCCGCAAGTTATTCAATATCCACATTTCAAGCAGAATTTGAGGTACTATTTCGGCAATCAAACAGTTTAGGAAGTAATTTATGTTTAAAAACATTTGATAGGTGCATCAATATTTATAATTTTTTAATTTATAATGAATTCAGAAGTTTCTTAGATTTGCAAACGTTTACAACCAATATGAATACACATATTGATTGGGCGTTTTTTTTATTGTCAATAAAAATATTAGCGCTAGGACCTATGAAACAATTTATAGTCACCATGACAGTATATTAGTGAGCCTTGAGGATTAGGATAATAGGTTACAATAGAATAATAATAATAATAAAATAATAATTAGAATAATAGGATATGTACATAAATGTAAATGGTGTGTTATAAATTAAAATATATATTATATTAAGATTAGATTAAGACACGGATTATGTATTTTATTATTTTTATGGTATTATTTTCGTTATTTTAATTATAGAAGCATATATGTATAAGCAAATTACAGGGGTGGTCATAATTATTTACACAATTATATTTACACAAGCTACATTTTTGTGCATGCTTCACAAACGGCGGCTTGTGCAGCGAATGAGAAGAGGTAAAATGCAAAAAAGTTGTTGTTGTTGCAAACTCTAACTTATGCAGAATTAGATGAAAGAAGAATTGAAAAGATAACGGTTCTTGTTTAAAGCGTATTCGCAAATGAACTGATGCTTATCAGTTGTCAAAAGTATTTACACACATTTTTTTCGCGTCAAAATTATTTACTCAACGCAAATTCAAGAATAGTTTCTGTTGTGCACTGAGGATTGAAGCATTATTTGGTTGCAGCTCTCTTAGTTAATAAAAAATGATTTAATAAATTCATTTATTAATTATAATAATTGAGTAAAATGCCTAAAACCAAGGAGATAACACTTGAGCAGCGAAGCGAAATTGTAGCCAAATTTAAAACTGGTACCTCTGCTAAAATTTTCAAAATCTCCCGGAAAACTGTGTACAATTTAGTAAAAAAGATGGACACAGTTGGAAGTTTGAGAAATATAAAAAGAACTGGCCGAAAGCCTGCTTTAGACGAGAAACAATGCAGGCGCTTAGTTGGAGAAGTATTAAAAAATTGGTAAAATTGGTAAAATTTCGGTCATGATTTGGGCATGCATATCGGCCAAAGGAGTGGATGAATTGACATTTATTAAGAACACGATAGATGCTCCTTAATACCTAAATATCTTACAAAATTATTTGCCCAGTAGCGCCACTAAATTTGGATTTGATAGAAATTTTAAATTTTATCAAGCCAACGATCCCAAGCATAAAGCCCACTTGGTTCGGATGTGACTGCTTTATAATTGCAAAAAAGTATTGAACACGCCCGCCCAGAGCCCAGATCTCAACCCTATTGAAAACATCTGGGCACTACTGAAAAAAAGGTGGCCAAAAGGCATCCAAAGAATAAACTTAAATTAAAAGAATTTATTATTGAAGAATGGGAGAAATTGCCGGAATATTATGATTTTAAAAAGTTAATTGACTCTATGACAAATCGGCTTAAGGCAGTCATAGCCACAAATGCACAGTGGTTCCGCCCATAGGCCAAAAATAAAAAAGTCATAACAACAAAAATGTACGAAAAGTAAAGAAATCGTTACTAAAATGTCCAAACTTCTTCATTACAAACTAGATTTTTCTGAAAATCTAACGGTTCTTTCTAAAAATATAATTGAAGCTGTGAACACGTGTTCATTTGCAAAGCGCAGCCGCACGCATTGCGAATATTTCACAACAAAGCGAACTTCAAAGTGTTTAGTCAACTAATTACGCTGCCCAATTTATATTATGTATATAAAATGGATTTTGAAGTTGAAGGTATTATTTTTAAGTTTCAATATTAATAAAAGCTAACTTGTGTTGTCGTTATTATAAAATTAATTCTTCACTTTGTTATATTTTTAGTATCTTTTTTTGTTCACGTAAAATTTTAATTATGATCCCCAAAGATTCCCCGATTCATTTTTATAGTGGGTGCTCATTGGGTACCAAGAGTATATTGGGTTAGTGACAGCAGCAAATGTATGTAACACCCATAAGGAGGCGTGGCCGACCTCATAAAGTATATATATAGACCATTTATTTCGCAAGGATTTTTTTTTAGTAATAAGTACTTATTAATACTAACGTAATTAAAAAGTTTAAGCAAAATTGGTCATCCCTATATCTATATCTTCTATATAGCTGAAAATTATAAAATAAATATGGCCATAAAGTTCAGTTTCTTACGATCATTGTGGCCAAATTTCAATGTCCTATCTTAAAAACTGTCGAAATGCCAGACTTTTCGTCACAAATTCGACCCTCACAACCCATAGTGCACTGTCAAGAAAGGGTTTACACATTTTCGTTTTCAATTATATTCTAAGAAAAAACGGGACTTTACCGTTATCTATGCTTCTGCACTATGCGTTTTGCTTGCATTCCTTTTCATTTAATTGCGAAATCTTGCTGCACACGTGTCAAAAATCAAATTTTAAAATTATTTAACATGCCTGGAGCCTGATTGACTTTTGAAGTTATTATAATCACCAAATTGGAAAATATGTAGCTGAGCTAGTGAAGATGTTTCGTGTATCACGAACAACAATTTATAATGTTTTAAATCGAGCCGAAAATGAAGATAGACTGGAGGCAAAATGTGAAGTGGACGAAAAAAGAAGATTGACGAGCGAGCAGACCGCCTTATCATGCGTAAGGTCCGTTAATACCCCCAAATTTCTACTAGAACCCTTTCCAAGGAGTTGGAAGAAGAGTGTGGAACGTTCGTTTCACATGAAACCGTCTGCCATCTAAGACTGCGAAACAAATACTCTTCAAGGGTTGCGCGTAAGAAGCCGCTGCTTTCAAAAGTAAATGTTGAAAAGCGCTTAACATTTGCTGTCAACATGAACATCATGCCGGACAACTATTGGGATGACGTCATATTCTGTGACGAAACCAAAATAATGCTGTACTACAATGATGGACCAACTAGAGTATGGCGCAAGCCTTTAACAGCTCTAGATCAGCGGAACATCATTCGGGCAGTAAAATTTGGCAAGTTGTCGGTGATGGTATGGGGATGCATTAGCAGCAAAGGAGTGGGAGAGCTTGCGTTTATTGAACATACTATGAATGCTGAGCAATATCTCTCCATTCTCAAATCAAATTTGAAGCAAAGTACAGACAAATTTGGCTTTATTGTCAATAATAAGCCAAAATTTAAATTTTATCAGGACAATGACCCCAAACATAAGGAGCTCACTGTGCGCACATGGCTCCTTTACAATTGCCAAAAGGTCGTAGATACACCTCCCCAAAGCCCCGACATGAACCTCATTGAAAATTTGTGAGTTTATCTGAAGAAAAAGTGGCAAAAAGACAGCCCAAAAACCGCGGCTCCTTAAATGCAGCAGTACTGGAGGAGTGGCATAAAATTCCGTTGGAATATGACCTACAAAATCTGGACAGTTCCATGAAAAATCGCATTAAGCTCGTAGTTGAAGCTAAGGGAGGTCATACTAAATATTAAAATTAGTTTAAGATAGTATTAGTTGATAAATATGTATATTCATTAAAAAGTAGTTTAAGTACACTTTCTTGACAGTCTCAAAAATGTGTAAACTAATATTTTGTTGCTTTAAAATTTTCCCTTTCGTTGTTTTGTTTTTATTTTTGTACGTACTTATTTAAAATTTGTTAAATAATAGTTCTTCATTAAAAAAATATTGGAAAAAAATAACTAAAGGCGTTGTTTTTGCATGCAAAGTCAAAAAATATGTTTTTTTTTTTTTTGTCAGTGTGTAAAGAGTTCCTTGACATACTGCAATTGTTTGCAAAATAAACAAGTAAGAAAGTTATAGTCGAGTGTGCTCGACTATATAATACTCGGTGCCCAAAGTTATATTATATATTTATTTTGATCGTGCTGCGCACTCGCCAATTTTAAGTTAATATAAAAAAAAAAATTACAAAAAAAAAAATTTAATAAAAAAAAATTCAGTGCTCTAGCTTATCTGGGTTTGCTTAAAATCGTTTTTATCGATTTGTGGAGGCGGAGGGGGGCGTGGCAAAAATCCAAAATAAACTTGATCTGCCTGCAAACACTACACACACTATGCAAAAAAAATGAAGTCTCTATCTCTTATAGTCTCCGAGATCTGTGTGTTCATACGGACGTACAAACGGACATGCTCCAATGGACTCGGCTGTTGATCCTGAGTCAGAATATATATACTTTATGGGGTCGGCCACGCCTCCTTATGGGTGTTACATACATTTGCTCTTGTCACTAACCCAATATACTCTTGGTTCCCATAGGGCACCGAGTATAAAAAGGCATGAAATTTCATTTTCAATCATGTATTGTTAATTATGCTATTTATATATTGTTTCATGGCTAAATATACTTTTGCGATGCCAAAGGCAAATGTGCCAAGGAAATTACTGAGATGCTCTTAATTAAGTTGCGAACGGTTTACAACATAATAAACAGTGCAAATAAAGAGAATCGGATAGAATTAAAGCAATCTAAGGGCAGGCCACCAAAGCTTACAAAACGAAAGCAATCAAAAATTGTACGGAGTGTGGCCGAAAAGCCACGAAGTAGCCTTCGGTAGGTGGCGCAATCCATCAATAAGGATTGTGATAAGGATTTCGCACGAGACTGTGCGAAAAGTCTTGAACGAGCACGAGACTGTGCGAAAATTCTTGAACGAGCACAAATACTCGTCCAGAGTTGCTTAACAAAAGCCGTTGTTATCGGCAGAGAATGTTGCCAAACGATCTGCTTTTGCAATTGGCCATATTAACAAGCCGGAGGAGTATTGTGACGACGTGATTTTTTGTGATGAGACAAAAATAATGTTGTACTGCAACGATGGTTCATCCAAAGTCTGGCGGAAGCCCAATACTGCCCTTCAAACAAGCAACATCATACCTACTGTTAAGTTTGGCAAACTTTCAGTTATGGTATGGGGATGTATTTCGTCCAAAGGAGTAGGAGAGCTCCGGACTTTTACCGATATCATGGACAAAGAAATGTAGTTAGATATCCTTAAACATGAATTGGTGGAAAGTGCCTGGAAATTTAAATTTGTTAACCATACAAATCCAAACAAACTTAGCTATAAGTTATATCAGGACAACGATCCCAAACACAAATCCCTTTTTGTGCAGAACCTTGTTGATCTACAACTGCACCAAACAGATGCAGAATTGAAAAAAAGTGGAAGAGGGTCTTTTGATACAAAATATGAAGTTAACAAAAATCTTGCATGTGTAAAATGGTTTGACAATAAGCCTGTTCAACTTCTATCTTCTTGTGAAGACCATCAACCAGTTGAGATATGCAAACGATGGAGTCCAACAGATAAAGCTTACATTGATGTATCAATGCCTGCTATTGTAACTTCGTATAATAAGGGTATGGGAGGAGTCGATTTAGCCGAGATGCTCATGCATTTTCAAATGATAAACCCGAACCAAAAGTATATGCCGCTTATAAAATTTCAAATGAAAGTTGCTCATGAGCTGCTACAATGTACTGACTCTACTTTGTATCCTTGGGGTCTCCATCAAGCAGTGTGTCTTCGAATCAATCCAAAAAATATCGGTTTCAGCCCGATCCTACAACTTCTCTGCGTTACGCGGAGTGTGCGTGTGAGCGTTGCAGTGTGTGCAGCAAGAGCCTAAGAGTGTAAAGTGATGAAGCCAGTGATGAAGATGCCACAGATCAAGCCGGCGAGGGCTGTGATCTTGAAATAGAATAAAAACATTGTAAACGCCCGGATCGGTTCATTGCATTAATATTGAAATTTTGGTAATGATCGGACGTCAGTTATTTGGCCGGCTTATAAACTAAACTGCGAGCTATTTGTGATGGCCGGTTTGTCTGGATATAAGCTGTGGGCTAAATTAACTTGTTTATTGACTGCATTAATATTGAAATTTTGGTAATGATCAGAATAGAATTCCAGAAAAACGCATTAATTTGACAGAGGTAACTGACAACTGGTTGATTTCTAAACAACAACGTGATCCTGAAGTAGCAGATATATTAGCTAAGTCAAAAATAACGAATTGCCAGAACATTTATTAAAAACCTATGAATTAAGGAAAGGAGTTTTATATAGAAAGATACAACAAAACGGTAAGACTAAATGTTTGCCTGTAATCCCTAGGGCAGTGATGAATCACGTTCATGCATCTAGGTTGGGAGTAAACATTGGTCTATGGATTTTATTGATTTCAGAATATGACCAAGTATGTACGTATATTTGTGGAAAATTGTATCACGTGCAAACTAGCAAAACCCCCAAATGGAAAGGTCCAGGCAGAATTGCATCCAATTCCAAAGATAGATTTACCATGGCACACAGTACACATCGACATAACGGGAAAAATGAGTGGCAAAAACGACTTGAAGGAATACGTCATTGTTTGAATAGATGCATTCACCAAGTTTGTTTATTTTTACCACACACTGAATATAGCCACCGAAAGCTGTATTAAAGCTGTGAAATCGGGTGTGGCGCTATTTGGATTGCCAACTAGAATAATAGCGGATCAAGGTTGTTGTTTTGCTAGCTCAGGCTTTAGCAATTTCTGTTCCGCTCAAAAGATTCAGCTGCATTTGATCGCTGCCGGAGCTAGTATTGCAAATGGACAGGTTGAACGCGTGATAAGCACACTTAAGACAATGCTGACAGCAGTTGAAACGAGTCAGAGATCATGGCAGGAGGCATTGGCTGAAGTACAACTGGCCATGAATTGTACTGGAAATCGAGTCACCAAGTTTAGCGCTTTAGAGCTATTAATAGGAAAAGAAGCTAGGCCTTTTGGTTTATTGTCAATAAACGAAGAAGACAATGATGTAGATAGAGAACAGATTAGAATTCAAGCCAAGGAAAACATGGAAAATAATGCAAGATATGACAAACAAAGATTTGACAAAAATAAGGCAAAGATTATGAAGCATAACGTAGGTGATCATGTTTTGCTCAAAAACGAAGAACGGCATCAGACAAAGCTCGACCCCAAAGTTTAAAGGTCCATTTGAGGTGATACAGAAGTCTTAGACGGCGATCGTTATATGAACTAAAATCATCTAATTAATAAGCGAACGTATAAATATTCACATGAGTGGCTAAGAGCGCTGCCTAATGCAGAGGCAAACGAATGTAACGAGATTACCAACTGAAGAATTCGATAGGCCTAAGTGATGGCGATTCCCAGTGAAGGGGCAGACGAATGCTAATAGATCGGCGATTAGTAAGCGCTGCGCATGTGTACCACAAGCACGGATTAAATCATTTACGAAGGCTATAGCCGCACCATATAGCAGTCTGTCTCAAAGGTTGCATGACGAAGTGTTATGTGAGTCCAGAGGGGTCAGTAGGTAGATTGTGCGTGTAAGTGTGCACGAGCCTAAGAGTGTAAATTGATGAAGGATCTAAGAGACAAATCTAAGTTATGGTAAAGATCTAGAAATTATTGGAGAAATGTCTGATTAGAATTAAATGATATGACGATAAGATCATGAAGTTGAAAAAGTTTGGTAGTAAAGGTTTGTAAACAAAAGGAAATTGTGTTTCCTAGATAAGAAAAATTGTCAGTTAATGTTTGTGTAAGCGGCTCTGTAAGTTTGTAAATTGTAAGAGAAAATAATGTTATTAAAACCAAGAGATACCATAATTAAAAGAGTCTGGTATGTGACTTGGACATGGGTGGTGGATGTAGCACACGAGGACGTGTGATAGGTCAGGAAGGCCGTGTCGCAGTGTGATTCCTAGTAAATGTAGCATTCTGGTAATTTGGGAATTCGGGGAATTCCCTGCTTCTGCTTTACTAGCTGATATTGAGCGAAAGCACGGCAGCAGAGGCAGAGACGCTCTGCTGCTGAGTGAGGTTCGATGGTAAGATACCAAGAGTCTTGAGTAAGACAGAGATGGCTGCATACGCTCGACTTGAGTGAGTTTATGACGTGAGCGCGTATGCTGAAATAGTCAGTTGAGCTTGGGTATTCGAACCGATCGGAACTCGCTGTGCAGCTGCGTCAATCATCAAAAGTAACAACATGGATAACATACCCTTGCCGCCGACATATACCAAAAATCAAGCTTATGGAAACAGTGCCCTATGTATTAATAGGCAATATTCAAGTTTGTCGTTGTGCTGCACATACAGCACAGCTCGTTGCTCTTGATGTGATCAATTCATTGGATATTATGAAGTACTTACTCAATTGCAGAAATATGACAAAGTACATACACTTGGCATAAAAACTATGCGTACACACTCCGTGCACAACTTTGATGTAAAAAAAAAACTTAGTTATATTAATGATATTAACACAAATTTTTTTCTATATGATCAATACATTTATTTACTATACATTTAAATAGTATTTTTTGCCCGAAATCTATTTTTTATTTTATTAAAACTAAAAAAACCAAAAATGCATCTAATTTTGGTGCAGAAAAAGTATGCGTACAAACTATTTAGCTGCATTTATTGATGGAATCCCTCGCACAAAGGTTAAAACGGGTGAAATGACTATTAGATTAATTAATTCAAACAAAACTGTGCAGCGGCGTCCATGTCGTTTGAGTCCAAATGAAAAAGAAATTGTACGTGAAAGGATAACAGAATTGTTAGACTGTAACATTATTTGACCTAGTTGTTCTCCCTATGCTAGCCTATACTCTTGGTTAAAAAGAAGAACGGATCCGATCGACTTTGTGTTGACTATCGTGAACTGAACAGCAATACTGTTTCTGACAGATATCCCTTACCACTTATCAACGACCAAATTGCTAGACTTTTACTTGTCTGGATATGGCTAGTGGATACCATCAGATACCCATTCATCCCGATTCTGTTGAATATACCGCGTTTGTTACACCTGATGGGCACTATGAGTATCTGATAATGCCATTTGGCTTCAAGAACGCCCCGTCTGTTTTCCAACGAGCCATTATAAATGCATTGGGAAATCTTGCATATTCTTATGTAATAGTCTATATGGACGATATAATGGTGGTGTCATCTACTATAGAATTAGGTATGGAAAGATTGAGGATTGTGTTGGATGTATTGACTGCAGCGGGATTCTCTTTTAACATAGCAAAATGTGGATTCTTAAAAACTACTCTACAATACTTGGGGTATGAGGTACGAGCTGGAGAGTTAAGGCCTAATCCGTGAAAAATTCTTGCGTTAAATTCCTTGCCACCACCGCAAACAGTTCGTAGCGTAAGACAATTTATAGGATTGGCGTCTTACTTTCGAAAATTTGTGCCTCAGTTCTCACAGATTATGAAACCGATATATCCTTAGCTTCGAGTAAAATTGTGTTTAATTGGAATAACGAGTTGGAAGTTATTAGAAAAAATGATTGCTATCCTTATAAATGAGTCTGTACTTGTTATTTTTGATCCACAACATCCAATAGAGTTAAACACAGATGCAAGCTCTTACGGTTATGGTACAATGTTAATGCATCGAATCAATGGTAGTCCTCATGTAATAGAGTATTTTAGTAGAACTACTTCCCCTGCAGAGTCTAGATACCATTCATACGAATTAGAAACCTTGGCAGTTGTAGAATCCGTTAAACAGTTCCATCATTATTTAGTTGGTCGTACGTTTGTAGTGTATACTGATTGTAATTCTCTTAAATCATCGCGGACAAAGCTTGATCTGACACCAAGAGTGCATCGTTGGTGGGCTTATTTGCAGTCGTTTGATTTCAAAATTGAATATAGAGAAGGGAAGCGCATGGCGCAACTGGATTTTTTATCGAGAAATCACATTCAGGAAGCCACAAAAGTTGAAAAGTCTTTAGTCCCTGAAAAGCGATTAAACTTGGCAGAAATCTCAAGTGACTGGTTTGCTGCTGAACAGCGCCAGGATTCTGAAATTACTGATATCATTAACAAACTTAACTCTTTAGAGTTGACAGTTGAGAAAAGGTGTCTTGTTTCGTAAAGTTCAGAGAAATGGAAGAACCCGTTGTTTGCCAGTAGTGCCCTATGCATTTCGATGGTCAGTAATAAATCAAGTGCACGGGTCCATAATGCATTTGGGATGGAAAAAGACTCTTGACAAAACTTACCAATATTATTGGTTTGCTAAGATGAATAAATATGTTAGGAAGTTTGTCGATAGCTGCATTGCATGTAAAACTGTAAATGTTCATCTGAGAAGATACAACCCGAGTTACATCCAATTCCAAAAGTGAATGTGCCATAGCACACGGTGCATATCGACATTACTGGAAAATTAAGTGTGAAGAATGATCTTAAGCAATACGTGATAGTACAAATTGATGCCTTAAAAAATTTGTTTCATACTTTAAGATTAGATTCTGACAGTTGTATTCAGGCAATGAAATCATCTATTTCTTTGTTCGGAATACGGCAGCGTATAATAGCTAATCAGGGTAGATGTTTTACTAGTGGGAAATTTTCAGAATTTTGTACATCACAGAAGATTAATCTTCATCTTATATCTACAGAAGGAAGCTGTGCAAACGGTCAAGTTGAACGTGTGGTTGAATCAAGTCACCGATCCTGGCAAGATGCTTTAGGTGAGGTACAACTTGCCTTGAATGGCACAGTTAATAGTATAACCAAAGCAAGTCCCCTAGAGTTACTTGTCGGCAAGGAGGCTCGTCCTTTGAGTTTGATTCCACCGTATGATACAGAGATGGAGGTAGATAAAGTTAATGCTAGAGATAGGGCAATTGAAAATACGAACAATCAAGCTAGTTACGACAAAATAAGATTCGATAAAAATAAAGCAGCAGTTGAACGACATAAAATTGGAGATTTTGTTTTACTGAAAAATTAAGAACGGCATCAAACTAAATTGGATGTAAAGTTTAAAGGATCATTTTTGGTTAGTTCTAGGAGATAGACATACACAGTATGTCAAGAAAGTGTTTTGACATTGTAAAAGCACAAAATTTTTTGATTTGCTTTGGCTAAAAAACATACTTTCAGAGATTAATATTGAGAAGCGATTTTTGTTTGCAAAGGTGCACTTTGAGAAGCCAGAAAACTTTTGGGATAACGTCATTTTCTGTGACGAAACGAAAATGATGCTATACTACAACGATGGACCATCCAAAGTGGCTTTTATTGCAAAACACAATGAACACAAAAAAACACAAAAATTTGGCTTTTACAGTGGCAACAAGCCTAATTTCAAATTTTATCAAGACAATGACCCCAAGCATAAGGCTCGTACGAATATGGCTACTGTTCAACTGCAGAAAAGTCATGGATACTCCTCCTCAGAGTCCGGACATCAATCCCATAGAAAATGTCTGGGCTCTTTTAAAGAAAAAGGTGGCCAAAAGAAGACTCGCTTACAACATGTATATATTACCAAAGGTGGCCATACTAAGTATTAGTAAATAATTTTAAATAGCTTAAGACCCATTAAAAGTAAATGTCAAAACACTTTCTTGACAGGGTAAAAAATGTATATTTTTAGTTAAATAAATAATTACTAGATTTGAAACTGGAAAAGTGTAATTTTTTTGTTAAATATAGATAATAAAAATTATAATTAATCACACAACATTAAAAAAAAAATTAAAACCAACACATTTGCACAAACTTAATATACCCTCTTTTACCCATTTTCAATGGGTACAGGGTATAAAAAATCGCCTCGAGAATCAACCCTCTAACCACTGAGCCACACTCTTTATAAGTGTGAGAAACACTGAGTCAATGTTGGTTTTGACTTTCGTTTTCAATGAAGCAACTTGCATTGCAAAGTAAATGCAACGGTACTTATTGCGGTAAATATTTTTGTTTCGCTTTGCGTTGCTATTCTTAGAACAGAAATGAGTCATAAATTGTAATTTTTTACGCAAATTGTACGCATTTAAACGCAAATGAAACGCAGAAAATTTATAATGCCAGGAAAGAGGACTGCGGATAATATTATCCAATTGGTATATGACCACCACACGTTGAGGAAAGCAGTTAAGGAGTTGTGCGAAATGTTTTGCAAATCGAAGCAAACAATTCACAACATTTTAAAGCGCGTAAAAAATGAAGAGAGGCTGACATAAACGGCGTCTAAGAGCCGTTCTTCTATAATCACAGAACATATTGAACGTTTTCTGTTCAGAAAAGTTAACGAAAATCCCCGGATTTCGTGGAGGGCATTAGCTGCTTAGCTGAAGGACGAGCTGGATTTGTCGGTTACTCTCGAGTGTATACGAAAAAAGCTAAAAGACCACGAGTATTCTTTTTCTTCTAGCAACGACCCCGTTGCTGTCTAAGCAAAATATAGAAAAACGGCTCGTATTTGATAGAACGCATGTCGACTTGAACGAGTCTTACTGGAAGAATGTCATATTTTGTGACGAGACGAAGATGATGTTGTATTACAATGATGGACCCCAAAAGGTATGGCGAAGCCATTGACCGCGCTAGAAAACAAAAATATTATTCCTACAGTTAAAATTGGTAAAATTTCGGTCATGATTTGGGCATGCATATCGGTCAAAGGAGTGGATGAATTGACATTTATTAAGAACACGATGGATGCTCCTTAATACCTAAATATCTTAAAAAAATTATTTGCCCAGTAGCGCCACTAAATTTGGATTTGATAGAAATTTTAAATTTTATCAAGCCAACGATCCAAAGCATAAAGCCCACTTGGTTCGGATGTGACTGCTTTATAATTGCAAAAAAGTATTGGACACGCCCGCCCAGAGCCCAGATCTCAACCCTATTGAAAACATCTGGGCACTACTGAAAAAAAGGTGGCCAAAAGGCATCCAAAGAATAAACTTAAATTAAAAGAATTTATTATTGAAGAATGGGAGAAATTGCCGGAATATTATGATTTTAAAAAGTTAATTGACTCTATGACAAATCGGCTTAAGGCAGTCATAGCCACAAATGCACAGTGGTTCCGCCCATAGGCCAAAAATAAAAAAGTCATAACAACAAAAATGTACGAAAAGTAAAGAAATCGTTACTAAAATGTCCAAACTTCTTCATTACAAACTAGATTTTTCTGAAAATCTAACGGTTCTTTCTAAAAATATAATTGAAGCTGTGAACACGTGTTCATTTGCAAAGCGCAGCCGCACGCATTGCGAATATTTCACAACAAAGCGAACTTCAAATTGTTTAGTCAACTAATTACGCTGCCCAATTTATATAAAATGTATATAAAATGGATTTTGAAGTTGAAGGTATTATTTTTAAGTTTCAATATTAATAAAAGCTAACTTGTGTTGTCGTTATTATAAAATTAATTCTTCACTTTGTTATATTTTTAGTATCTTTTTATGTTCACGTAAAATTTTAATTGTGATCCCCAAAGATTCCCCGATTCAGGATCAACAGCCGAGTCGATTGGAACATGTCCGTCTGTACGTCCGTATGAACACACAGATCTCGGAGACTAAGAGCTAGAGACTTCATTTTAGGCGTTAAATGAGAAGTCAACAGTACAAAAATTGAAAATCTGAAACTTTCTTATCAAAGGATTGACATAGACGTATACCGACCAGGAATTATACGCAATTAATAATGTTTGTTATGCCGTAACAACTCAGGTAAATGAAAATGACGTAATTAATTAAGTTTTCTCATTTATTTATTATTTTTATAACAGGTGTCGATTGAACGAGCTTTCTCTACTTTAAGACATAGTGGGTAAGACTATGGCAATCAATTAAGCCACTATGTTCTTGAAAACATATTGCTAGTAAAATTAAATCCTAGCTTTCTGGACATGGCAATTGATACGTTGCCACTTTTTGAACAAGAGGAACTTTGTAATGAATAATCAAAAAAAATAGTAATGAATGTAATGAAAGATTAATTCACTGTTATGTTTTTATGTTATTTTATTCCAATGAATTTTGATTTAGTTTTTTATTTTTGTAAACTTAAGAAAAATTAAAAAAGTTGAAAATGAACAAAATAATAATAAAATTCAAGTACCCTATAAGCACTAAGCATATAATATATGCTTAGTGCTATAAGTAATTGCCAAACATTTCTTTGAAGTCGTAACTAATCAAAAACGGTCGCAACGGCCGACTTCCACGAACCGAACGCTTCTTGCTTTTTTCGACAAATCTGTAAAACAATGAGCGGCAAACAGAAGGAGACCAAGGAAGCCTAACGCAAGATTATTTTGTATCTTCATGATGAGGGAAAATCTTATGCAGAGATTGGTGAGACGATGAACAGAAGCCGCTTTACGATTAGGAGCATCGTACAGCGCTTCAAAAGGGCTCCAACATTGCAAAGTGCAATACACACAGGACGGCCAAAAGCTTTGACCGATCGTGAATGTGTCCAAATTGTCCGGAAAGTAAAAAAAAACCCGAGAATATCCTCAACACAAATAGCAGGACGTACACCCTATATCGGTCCGGAGAGCCCTGCATAAAGCAAATTTAAATTTAAGAGTCGCACGGCGTAAGCCATTAGTATCGGAAAAGAATAAAAAGAAGCGAGTGGCTTATTAAGAATATTTGAGCAATCCAAATGAGTTCTGGGACACTGTACTCTTCTCTGATGAAAGTAAATTTAACATATTTCGATCAGATGGCCGTCAAATGGTGTGGCGAAAGCCCAACACAGAACTTAAAAAAGAAAATATGGCAGTGACGGTGAAGCATGGTGGTGGAGGAGTAATGGTATGGGGATGTATGTCTGCTGCAGGTGTTGGCGAGCTGGTATTCAGTGACGGCATAATGGACAAAAAGAATCACATGGATAAACTGAAGGCAAACCTTAAAAAAAGTGCAGAAAAGTTGAAATTGCCGGCTTCGTTCACTTTTCAGCATGACAATGATCCGAAGCACAATGCTTTAGATGTGCGCATGTGGCTTGCATACAATGTAAAACATACTTTACCTCATCCGCCCCAGTCCCCAGATCTTAACCCCATCGAGCATTTGTGGGAGGAGCTGGACAGGTGCATAAAAAACGGGCTATTTTGATGAAAGCGCAGTTAATGGAAGAATGGGCCAATATTGGCGCCGAAACAACAACAAAATTGGTTTGGTCAATGCCAAGACGTCTCCAAGCCGTAGTCAAACCAAAGGGGCTGCCAACCAAATATTAATTTTTAGAATAATTCATGAGTTTTAGTTTTTAAATAGGCTAGAAGCCAACTGTGCCAATAATTTTATTCATCCAAATTTACTTATTTTTCATGTTTTTTTAATTTAAACTGAAATCAGCTCGTCTCTTTTCATTCTTATCATGAATAAATTAGCGGGAAATAAGTCATAAAGTTGAAGATGTTTACTGTGCCAATAATTTAGTTCACCACTGTATATACTTTATGGGGTCGGCCCCGCCTCCTTATGTGTGTTACATACATTTGCTGCTGTCACAAAGTCAATATACTCTTGGTACCCAATGGGCACCGAGTATAAAAATAAATTAGCATTTAATACCGTTAGCAGCATAATGCTATGCAGGGTAATGGTGTGGGGATCGGTTTCAGTCTTTAGCCCTTGCGACCTTCAATTTGTTACTCGTCCTTGCGCGCAAAATCAGTCGTGAAGCTTTACGTGAATCATTTAACTGTGGTTTGTGTTTAAGTTGCATTCGTTTTAGATGATTAGCCAACGAAATCACACTGTAGATACACATGCTTTAAAACCGCAAATTTCTTTAATTTTGTGGGGGCTAAGAGATGCAAATCGGACGCAGTTCGCACAAAGGTGTCATGTTTGACTCCGCCTTTTATGTTTTTTCCGTATTTTGCTTTGTTTCTCAAAAAGTTCTCACAACATTTTGGCTTCGTCAAATTTTTTGAGCGTTTTTTACGATGGCTAAAACCGATCGTGTATTTGAAGTTATATCGAACAAAATACCTTTAAAAATGTACTAAAGTATAAGCCAAGTGCTAAAAATATGAAAATTATCTTAAGTTACTTACATAATTTTAATTTTTTTTCGGTTGAACCTATTCAGATGAACCAAAAAAAAAATTATTGATTTTGTTAACCTCTCAGAAAAAAAAATATTTAAGGAATAAATTGAAAAACTTTCTTCAGCATTTTATTACAGTATGAATTAAAGAAAAAACAAATTATGTAAATCTGAAAACTGATTTAGGAACTATAGATAAATTCCTACCTCTGAGATCATGAACCTATTCAGTTGAGCAGCAGTGTATGTTGGAATTAACTTAAAAACAGCGAGTGCGTAGCACGAGCTAAATAAATATATAATTTACAGCTGTGTCCATAAAAATAGCAGTGCAATAACAACGAAGTAAAACAACGGTAATTTTTGCACGTTCCTTTTCGTTAGTTGATCGCTTGTTCATAATAATAGCAGTTTTTTATTTTGATCCACAAAAAGTGCCGAACACATTAAAAATTTTGCGAAAAGTAAGTTTAAGTTTATTAATATTATTTAAATTAAAATACACAATAACCATGCAAAAATTTTAATTTAAATGGGTTGAGGACGTCACTGTTCAATGGAAGAGAGGAATTTGATACTTCAGCTTAGAAAGCAGGGAAAAACATATAAAGAAATTCAAGATATGGTAAATTGTTCAGCCAAAATGGTATCCAATGCCATTAAATATGAGTGGAAGGTAGAAACACTTGGGCCCAAACGTAAAACCACCGATACTTTAGATCTTCTAGGGATGTAAAAGCGGAACTGAAGTTAGGGATCAGCGACGTCACCATTCGCCGTCGAATTATAAATGCAAATGTAAATGCGCGAAGCCCCCGAAAGGTACCATTACTTGGTAAAAGGCATATCCAAGCTCGATTGGAGTTTGCCAAAAGCTGGCCAATGACGAAATGGTGCAATATTCTTTGGACAGATGCGTCCAAATTGGTCTTGTTTGGTGGGACAGGCTCAAGAGAGTATGTCTGACCCCAAACACTGAGTACCACCCAAACCACACTCTTAATACCCCTAAGCACGGTGGCCTTAAAATATTGGTACGGGTTTGTTTTTCGAACAGCGGCGTGGGTCCCATACATATGATCGATGGAATCATGGACCAACACATCTATGTGGACATACTCAAAAACGCTATTCTAGCAGGATAATGATCCAAAACATACCAGCAAATTGGCTAAGAGCTAAGAGTTATTGAACGCTTCGTTCATGTTGAGGTGAGCGCATTTCGACACTTTCCATTCGGTCGAAAAACACTCAATGCGCTCTCTCAAAAACGCGCTCAACCTCCCAAAGCTCTCCGGGAAGTCTCCACTGTCATGAAGTCGAGGCTCTGAAATCTCGACTTATGACAGCCCTTTTTCAATAGTTTTCTGTGTCTAATTGCATAAACCTACAATTCTACCCCCTCAATCTCGCTTTATATATAAATAAATAACTAAAACCGTGTTCTCATTGTGAAAATACTTAACTTGCCCACCACCAGTTCATGAGAATCGTTTGGCAAATAAAGGGCGCCAAGCACCAAACAAAATTTTCAATGATGCCGATGAGCGCTATATAGTACGGAAAATAAAGTCAAACCCGAGACTATCTGCTCCAAAACTGGCATCTGAAGTTACAGCTGGTCTTGGCAAGAATTGCTGTGATGAAATAGTTCGCCGTGTCTTACGTGCACACGACTTAAATGGTAAAGTTGCTCGTAACAAGCCATTTATTAGCCCCAAAAATAAACTATCTCGGCTAACATATGCTAAAGCACACCTTTCGATGACACCAGACTTTTGGAAAACTGTCATATTTGCAGATGAATCCAAGTTTAATATTTTTGGATCGGATGGAAATGCTTTTGTTTGGCGAAAAGGTAATACGGAGCTTCAAAAGCAGAACCTAAAGGCCACAGTAAAGCACGGTGGTGGAAACGTGATGGTTTGGGCCTGTATGTCCGCTGCTGGTCCGAGAAAACTGGTATTTATTGAGTCTACAATGAATAAAATGAAATATCTCAATATTCTGAGGGACAATTTGTTGCAAAGTGCGGAGGATCTAGGAATAAGGTCAAATTTCCGTTTTTATCAGGACAACGATCCAAAGCACAAGGTGGCACAAACAACTTAAATTTTATTAAATTAACAAAAGGTTTTATAATTATTCAACTAAAAAGAAAAATACTGCAGTTTTATATGTCACAGCTTATTTGACTGCATTTAATGCTCAGCTTCTCTTCCAAGAAGTGTAATTTAACGGTTCTTTTTTTGGTTACTCTTTGCTCAATGTATTCACAAGTAGAATTATCACTTTTGATTCGATTTCGTCAAGAAAGCACGCGAATTAGCCATGGGAAAACGCACAACCATCGAACTACGTGAATTGGTCCTTAAACACCATAAAAACGGTGTTTCCCGGCGAGAAATCGCGAAAATTGTGAACATACCAGATGGTACTGTTAAGGTACTGTTATCAAGAAAATCAAAAAAGATCCAAGGATTTCGGCACCAAAATTAGCCACTGAAATGCAGGACAAAACCGGCAAAAAATTTAGCACGGAAACAGTCCGATGCGTTTTAAGAGAAGATGATAAATAAATAAAAAAAAAAAAAGAGACAGCCGCTTAAAGTTCGCAAAGGAGCACATTAAAGAGGATATAGGGTTCTGGAACGACGTAATTTTTGCTGACGAGTCCAAATTTAACATTTTTGGCTCCGATGCACAGTGGTCGAGTGAGCCAATCTAATCTGGCAGGCAATAAATATAAAATTAAAGGTTAAAATTTAATTAATTTTTTTATTTATTTTGAAAACTAAAATCCCGCCAATATTTATTGAGTAAGGTCGTGTTTTTTTGTCGCTCCGCCGTCGATTCGTATTTTGATCAAGTTATCTGCGGAAAACAACAAAATAATTTAGATCGCTTCGGTGCGGATTCGCGGCATTGGCATAGTACTCACTGGAGCCCGCTCGCACTGGTGAAAAGTGGAATTTGCTGGCCTGGCTGGCGATTGGAGTACCCCGAGGCTGGACGTGACAGACAAGGCGCGTCTATTCCTTTCTCTTTTCCTTCTTATTATTTTTCCTTTCTCCCTATACTTTTTCCCCTTTTTTTCTGATCTTTTCATTTAAAAGACGAGGCGGCGTGGTCGGCGTTGTTTGCCTTTTTTCTTGCTGGATCAGCTGACGACGAGGGCTACGTTAGCAGCATCAAACCAGGGCCGACACTTAAAGCTCCCAAGCTTTCGGTGCTTTTGAAGCTTTCAAAGCTCACAAAGATATCGCCACTCTCAAGCTCTGAGCCGCACTTGGAAGCTCTGGTATTTGACACATCAGCAAGGCATACTTTTGAGAGCCGCAATATTTTCCACAGCACTTCCACTAGGCGCTCT
>JBAMBR010001381.1:0-11754 GCA_037044475.1 Zaprionus obscuricornis
GTTCGCACAGAACAATGGCACAAAACGCAGTGGAAACAATATTGGTCAGATTTATCGCTGTGACAGATCGTCTCAGCCAGTTTGAGGCGAAAATCAACACGCCTAATATCGATGTTCACTCGTTATACACGTGCTAGGACCGGTGGGACCAGGTACGGTCCTTGTGGGACAAGTACGAGAAGTACGAGAACTGCTCTAGTGTCATTTCAGAAAAAATGGCAGTAGACGATCTCGTAACGAAGCAAGCAAAATACGACTACTATTATTCCGTGTACGACCGGTGTGCAGCTTATTTAAGCGACCAAATCGAAAGTGCTTCCGCACGCGCTTGTCGTCCAGCCACACTACGCTGCTCAATATTCACCTGGATATCGTTTGCCTCCGTGCGACACCGAAGTTTTTGAAGGCGATTATTACCGATGGCCCACGTTCCGTGACCTGTTCACAGCCATTTATGTATATCAACAATGGCCAACTTTCGGAAGTTGAGAAACTCTTCCATCTCAACACCAAGACCAGTGGTGAAGGCCATTCAATCGTGTCGAAATCACCTTTGACCAATAAAGGTTTTCAATCGGCCAGCTTTACTGAGAGCCTTGAAAATAAGCGTCTATTACTGAACAGTCAGTCTGAAAATTCTTTTCAACTTGCCAGCTTTGGGGCAAGAATCTGGTTCGGCGATTCATTTCCACCAAAGCACCGAGTCACCTCCAAAACTCAATCTTGCAAGCTGTGCTCCAAAAAGAACCACCCTATTCGTTTGTGTCTACGCTTTTTTAAAATAAGCGTCAAAAAAAGGATGTCCTATATAAAACAACAGAAGCTGTGCTTAAATTGTTTTGCACGAGGTCACATCCTGGCTGATTGCACAAGCGCGCATAGTTGTTTTACCTCTACTTAAGGGTCGACATCATTCACTACTTCATCTAGCCAACCAATTTTGGGAAGTGGAGGATCTTCCGGCAAGTCCGTCGAAAGAGTCTGGCATTGTCTGTGAGACACATTTTATAGACCAAGAGGACCCCAAGTGGTCGATATATGGTCACCCTACCATTTGGAGATCCTAGCCACATGGATCTAGGCCATTCCAGGGCCACTGCTCAATTCCTGAGAAATGAGAGTCGCTTAAAGGAAAACACCTCATTAAAGAGCAGTACGATTCCGTAATTCAGGAGTATCTAGACTTGGACACATAACGCAAGTCTCCCCTACTAATTTTGGCAACTTCTATTTGCCGCATCATGCTGTACAAGTAAGAAAGTTATAGTCGAGTGTGCTCGTCTATATAATACTCGGTGCCCAAAGTTATATCATATATTCATTTAGCTCGTGCTGCGCACTCGCCAATTTTAAGTTAATTTAAAAAAAAAAAAATTGTCTCGAGAATCGAACCGCGGAACTCATGCACGCGAGTTCAACCCTCTAACCACTGAGCCACGCTCTTCACAAGTGTTGCCGTGTGTGGGGTGAGAACAGCAAGCAAGCGTACGCTATTGGTACAGATCGGATAATAAACATGGAGGTTATACACATTTCAAATTTCAAAAGTTGAGAGGCGTACGCTTGCTTGCTGTTCTCACCCCATACGACGGCAACATTTACTCAGTGTTTCTCACACTTGTGAAGAGCGTGGCTCAGTGGTTAGAGGGTTGAACTCGCGTGCATGAGGTCCGCGGTTCGATTGCCAAGATGATTTTTTTTTTGTAAATTTTTTTTTTTTAATTTTTTTTTTTATATTAACGAGTGCGCAGCACGAGCAAAATAAATATATAATATAACTTTGGGCACCGAGTATTATGTAGTCGAGCACACTCGACTATAACTTTCTTACTTGTTGTTGCTGTTTTTGTTGCTGTGGTTGCTGCATTTTTGTTGTTGTTATTGTTGCTGCTGCATTTTTGTTGTAATTGTTGTTGTAACACAGGATATCTTTGACTGTCTAACGGGGCAAATTATTTATTTTGCGCTATTATTAATCCAAATTGCGATTTCTCAGTGATTAGTTTTTAGTTTTTTTTTTTATACAGGATCCACGTGACCACGTCACGGTCGCATGTAAAGGTATTGTCTTCACAAAAAACAATTACACGTCAGTGCAGGTAGATTGTAGTTTTAATAATGTTTTATTGTTAACTTTTTCAAAACGTCTTAACCTAATGTGCATATGTTTTTATATCTAAAGCTGCATAGCTGCGGTGGCAGCGCAGCGGCTTCTAATGTATAATTATTATATATATATGCTCAGCGTTGGGTCGATGTTGTATGAAACATGCCGACGATGCGCTTATTCTGTTCCCATTCATCTTTGTGCGATCATATTTCGCCGCGCATACAATATGCTTGGTTCTTGGGTTTACATAAACATTGCAACAAAGTGTTACAATGTGTTTATCAAATACAGTATGTATTCGATATGTGCGCATGTTACAACACCTTGTGGTGCGAAATCCTCACCTGCAATCTTGCTCTCCGTTCCTCCGTCTGACCAAAAGACACCAGCTCTATCTCAATGTACCCCTATTGTCACTCGTTCGCACAGAACAATGGCACAAAACGCAGTGGAAACAATATTGGTCAGATTTATCGCTGTGACAGATCGTCTCAGCCAGTTTGAGGCGAAAATCAACACGCCTAATATCGATGTTCACTCGTTATACACGTGCTAGGACCGGTGGGACCAGGTACGGTCCTTGTGGGACAAGTACGAGAAGTACGAGAACTGCTCTAGTGTCATTTCAGAAAAAATGGCAGTAGACGATCTCGTAACGAAGCAAGCAAAATACGACTACTATTATTCCGTGTACGACCGGTGTGCAGCTTATTTAAGCGACCAAATCGAAAGTGCTTCCGCACGCGCTTGTCGTCCAGCCACACTACGCTGCTCAATATTCACCTGGATATCGTTTGCCTCCGTGCGACACCGAAGTTTTTGAAGGCGATTATTACCGATGGCCCACGTTCCGTGACCTGTTCACAGCCATTTATGTATATCAACAATGGCCAACTTTCGGAAGTTGAGAAACTCTTCCATCTCAACACCAAGACCAGTGGTGAAGGCCATTCAATCGTGTCGAAATCACCTTTGACCAATAAAGGTTTTCAATCGGCCAGCTTTACTGAGAGCCTTGAAAATAAGCGTCTATTACTGAACAGTCAGTCTGAAAATTCTTTTCAACTTGCCAGCTTTGGGGCAAGAATCTGGTTCGGCGATTCATTTCCACCAAAGCACCGAGTCACCTCCAAAACTCAATCTTGCAAGCTGTGCTCCAAAAAGAACCACCCTATTCGTTTGTGTCTACGCTTTTTTAAAATAAGCGTCAAAAAAAGGATGTCCTATATAAAACAACAGAAGCTGTGCTTAAATTGTTTTGCACGAGGTCACATCCTGGCTGATTGCACAAGCGCGCATAGTTGTTTTACCTCTACTTAAGGGTCGACATCATTCACTACTTCATCTAGCCAACCAATTTTGGGAAGTGGAGGATCTTCCGGCAAGTCCGTCGAAAGAGTCTGGCATTGTCTGTGAGACACATTTTATAGACCAAGAGGACCCCAAGTGGTCGATATATGGTCACCCTACCATTTGGAGATCCTAGCCACATGGATCTAGGCCATTCCAGGGCCACTGCTCAATTCCTGAGAAATGAGAGTCGCTTAAAGGAAAACACCTCATTAAAGAGCAGTACGATTCCGTAATTCAGGAGTATCTAGACTTGGACACATAACGCAAGTCTCCCCTACTAATTTTGGCAACTTCTATTTGCCGCATCATGCTGTCTTTAAACCCGAAAGCAGCACAACAAAGGTTCGCGTTGTGTTTAAAGCCTCCAGTCCAACCTCCATCCGTAAGAGTCGAAATGACATCTTACAAACTGGTCCCATCCTCCAGTCAGATCTGACAATCCAAATCCTCAAATGGCGCCTCTTCCGGGTGGTTTTCAATGCCGACATCACCAAGATGTACCGGCAGATCCTTGTAGACCCCGAACACACCCCGTTCCAAAGGTTGCTTTTTCCTACAAAGGACGAAAAATTATACGATTTGAGCTCAACACAGTCACCTTTGCGGTGAACTGTGTTCCATAACTGGCTATACGTGTTCTGCATCAGATTGCGCACGATTTTCAAGGCCAGTATTCTAGAGAAAATGGACTTCTAACACGAAGAATGTGTAAAGGAAAATTCCTAAGGAGCACTTGCTCTGTTCCGATTTTTTAGAGATCGAAGGAGCTGGTGTTGCGAAGAGACTAGGCATTCGATGGCAAGCAACAACAGACGAATTCTTCTTCGTCACCTCCAAGATGGCGTCCAAGTCATCATTAACAAAGAGAGAAGTTCTATTCCAAATAGCCAAGCTGTTTTCTGGACTGACTCCACCATAGTGCTGGTATGGCTGCACAAACAGCCGTGCAAGTGGACCACCTTTGTGGTAAAAATCCACTCTGTCAATGGCACATGGAATCATGTTTGATCCGAACATAATCCTGCAGACTTGCCCAGCCGTAACGTCAAACCACAGGAGCTGTTGACTAGCCGCCTCTGGTGGCATGGACCTGAATGGTTACAGCAGCCCGAAGCTCAATGGCCCTCCATTGTGTACGAACTGTCGCCATCCACAGGCAATATTTCCGAAAATGCTCAGCTGTCAAGAGATTGCAGAGGCTCAGGAACAACTGACCATCCAAGCTCAACAAAGAGCATTCTCAAAGGAGTGTGATCCCCTTCGCACTCATCTTCCAGGGTTCAAGTGATATCCTTAACTTGAACCCATTCCTCGACAAAGAAGGGGTCCTATGATCCTGCGGGCGTGCAAGAGCGTGCGTCTCCTTATCCTACGATGAGCGGCATCCCATCATACTGGCGTTCAACGGTGTTTTCCCCCGCATTTGACGGATTTGACGGCGGAAAGATTTTTGGAAGCCTTTTCTGGTTTCGTGGCAAAGCGTGGGTGCCCTCTCCACATGCACCCCGACAACGGCAAAACCTCTTCCTCTTCCATCCTATCCAAAGATCTCTGATAGAGCAATCTAATTTTCACCAAACACAGTCATCAAGGCCTAACATGGCACTTTAATCCACCCGGTGCTCCACAAATGGGCGGATTGTGGGAAGCAGGCGTCAAAAGTTTTAAGACGCATTTCTATAAAACAGTCTCCTCAACGAAGTATACCTATGAGGAACTCTCTAGACACGGGGAAGACGGCCTTTGAAGCTCGGGTACTCATTGATCCGTGCTGTCCAGTAAGTCCGTCGAAGAACACTTAACGCACTCAAACTCCCCATTGCTCTCAACTCTCCTGGATGGAAACTTCCAGGCTCTGAGAGCTAGATTTATGACAACCAAAAGTCAGTCTAGATTTCTTTGTCTAAGTGCTAAAACTACGAATCTTCTACCGCCTAATATCGCTTTATAGTGAATAAATTAAATTACAATAAATCAAACCGTGATTTTAATTTTTAAAAGTATTTTCTTACCCACCACAACAGTTAGCTTGCGGATGTTCGGTATTGTTCAGTTTAAACATAGTGCAGGTTTGCCTGTTAAGTGTAAATGTAACATGGATTGCATTTCAGTTCATTTACTGTTATCAGCAAATTGGATAGCTATCTTTCTACTTTGACCAAATGAATAAATAGTTGCGCTGTTGCTTGCACTGGGCATTTTGAACAGCAAAGAATAATTGTGTTGTCGGCAAAGATAGATGTTATTAGGCTACTACTTGTGGGGATATTGGTACAAGCACGCTGCCTTGAGGGAGTCCAGTTCCGATCGTGTGGTCGTCGGACATGGCAGAGTTGCATCTGTCTTCAAAGGATTCTAAGAGCTTATATATGTTGTTGTGTTTTGATTTTGTACATTAGACCGTCTAGCCAGACTCTATAGAATGCTTGCGAAACATCCAGCATTCTTTGAAAGCGTATAATTTATAGGCCTGATGAAAAAGGTTGGCAAACTTCCCAATCGTTATTTTTACTATACACTTGAGTTTTAACTATTTTTTGCAATGCGGCTTTTTGGCCAGATTCCCCTGATTGATCCAATTACGTTAATTGTCTTGTTGATTATTCATTTGACAACCTTTTTGATCCGTTTTAACAGTCTTTCAAAATTATTAAATAACCACAAATATAATCAAGAAATCGAAGTTATCTTCAGCATGCCGAGGATGTCATACTGTTGCAGTATTTTTCTAGAAAAACTCAATTTTCGACTGATTGTTTTCATGACTGCTATATAAAACACATTTCTAAAAGGTCTTACAATATCCTTTCCAAAATTTAAATTAAATTAATGGGTATAGGGAATAATAACTACCTGAACGAATAGAATCTTATAGCATAGTCTAATGCTTCAGATGTACAGTCCTTTAATGTAGCCCATACAAGTACAGTTTATAGTTACAAACTTTGTATTCATTGAAGAAATAACTGCACCTATAAAGTATATATGTACATATTCGTATATTCCTTGTCTGGATCAATAGACCACTTGAAACGTAGTGAATATAGGTTGTGTACCAAAGTGCTACATTTAAAGTTTTCATAATCACTAAATATGATTTGAAATATTCGATACGCCGATGATTATTATTATTTTTTTGCTTTAATTATTAGATTTTATTATTTAATTAATACGACAATTCCACATAACTATTTTTATTAATTTTATAAATTTGAAGAATCTTTAAACTTTTTTAATTTGATTATGCATTTTTTAGAGATAGACTATGACAATTTAATATAAGTAAGAAAGTTATAGTCGAGTGTGCTCGACTATATAATACTCGGTGCCCAAAGTTATATTATATATTTATTTTGATCGTGCTGCGCACTCGCCAATTTTAAGTTAAAATATAAAAAAAAAATTTAAAAAAAAAAATTTGAAAAAAAAAATTCGTCTCGGGAATCGAACCGCGGACCTCATGCACGCGAGTTCAACCCTCTAACCACTGAGCCACGCTCTTCACAAGTGTGAGAAACACTGAGTAAATGTTGCCGTCGTTTGGGGTGAGAACAGCAAGCAAGCGTACGCCTCTCAACTTTTGAAATTTGAAATGTGTATAACTTCCATGTTTATTATCCAATCTGTACCAAATTTGTACACAACGTCGAGATAAACATATTCTAACTTTGTACCAGTGCTGTAGCTTGTCTGGGTTTGCTTAAAATCGTTTTTATCGATTTGTGGAGGCGGAGGGGGGCGTGGCAAAAATCCAAAATAAACTTGATCTGCCTGCAAACACTACAAACACTATGCAAAAAAAATGAAGTCTCTATCTCTTATAGTCTCCGAGATCTGTGTGTTCATACGGACGTACAGACGGACAGACGGACATGCTCCAATCGACTCGGCTTTGATCCTGAGTCAGAATATATATACTTTATGGGGTCGGCCACGCCTCCTTATGGGTGTTACATACATTTGCTCTTGTCACTAACCCAATATACTCTTGGTACCCATATGGGCACCGAGTATAATTAATTAAAAGTTAATTATAAATCTATTAAGTAAAGCATTATGCATTGTAGTTTGTTAATATTTGTATATGTGTTCGTTCTCTCTGACTGGGAATCGCTTCGGCATGATCGATTACTTCATATTAAAAAAAGCATAGAAGGAGACGTGACATAAAGTATTTTGTCATAATTTGCCACTAGAAATAAATCTGTGACAAATTTGGAATATGGTAACAACGGCTACGAAATAAAAGTAGTAAAACACACTATTTTCTTAATACACAATTTACTTTTACTCGAAATTTTATTTCTATTACCTGTTTTATCACTAAGAGCATTATAAGAAACATTTAATTAAAGATTGTGTATACTATACAATTTTTAGAATATGTATATGTTCAGTAAAGCATTAAGTTGAAAATATCGACCTGCAGTCACAGTTGACCCACTTGCATAGTAACTGACACTGAGATTTAAGTTGTCGGTTGAGTTCAACAGAGCTCAGCTCGGCTCCACTAAGCTGAATTGAACTAGGTAAAGTACGAAAACCAAATTGAAAAGGCTGAATCTAAACTTAATCAGAACTGTTACTGTTTCATGGAAGTTTTTGGCCTATAGGAAGAGTTTTATGGTTGGCGTTAATGTAGGTTGTAAGTTGGTTATGATTTACAGGCTTACAGGCGATAGATATTTTACTTAGTTGATGTTCTTTCGAATTTTGACATTATTCAACGTTATTCATAGTTAACATATAAAGTTTGTTAGGAATTAGACAGAACGTTACCAATAAGGATTTTTATACTCGGTGCCCTATGGGAACCAAGAGTATATTGGGTTAGTGACAAGAGCAAATGTATGTCAACACCCCATAAGGAGGCGTGGCCGACCCCATAAAGTATATATATTCCGACTCAGGATCAACAGCCAAGTCGATTGGAGCATGTCCGTCTGTCCGGTCTGTCCGTCTGTCTGTCTGTCTGTCCGTCCGTCTGTCCGTCTGTACGTCCGTATGAACACACAGATCTCGGAGACTATAAGAGATAAGAGATCTTAATTTTTTTTGCATAGTGTTTGTAGTGTTTGCAGAGCAAGACCAAGTTTATTTTGGATTTTTGCCACGCCCCCCTCCGCCTCCACAAATCGATGAAAACCATTTTGAACACACCACTTCACCCACACCCAGCCAAGCTACAGCACTGAATATTGGTACAAAGTTAGAATATGTTTATCTGGACGTTGTGTACAAATTTGGTACAGATCGGATAATAAACATGGAAGTTATTCACATTTCAAATTTCAAAGGTTGAGAGGCGTACGCTTGCTTGCTGTTCTTCACCCCAAAACGACGGCAACATTTTTTCACACTTGTGAAGAGGCGTGTCTCAGTGGTTAGAGGGTTGAACTCGCGTGCATGAGGTCACAACTTGTGTTCGATTCCCAGAGACGATTTTTTTTTTGAAACATTTTTTTTTTTTTAAATTTTTTTTTTATATATTAACTTGAAATTGGCGAGTGCGCAGCATGAGCAAAATAAATATATAATATAACTTTGGGCACCGAGTATTATATAGTCGAGCACACTCGACTATAACTTTCTTACTTGTTAATATATATGTATGTACGAAGCTCGAGGTGGCGCACCCTGTACATATCATATATAGATTTTCTCTATTATATTTTTTTCAAAATATATTTTTGGCGTAGATAGGTTATTGGAAGCGAAATAAAATATATTGTAGGGTATAGATTTTACTGGGTATAATACAATATACATAGAAACTTATATTATAGAAACTTCTAACTTTTTCTAAGCATCATTTTCATCATTTGTCGGTTTTATTTATTCTGTTTAACATCCTGCTTTTATATCCACTTTATTATAAGGCTTGCTTATTCGTTTTCGTACCTATTTCTTGTCAATATATTATTAAAACAGCAACAAAACAGAAAGTATATTTTCTTCCTATCACAAATGTAGTCTTGCAGCTTTTCGACTGTCTGCTGCCTGTCTATCTGAGGCTGTTTCTTTGTGTATGTACCGTGGGTATGGGAGTGTGTAAAAGCTAGCATGACATACAGTAGAAACAAATTTTGCAAAGTGCAACATTATCTGCATCACATAGTTTGACTTTGTTGGATGCTCGCGCCTAATCTCAATGCAATCACTCACAGTGGCAGCAACAAGCTACAGGGGCCAGAGGTCTCTAGCCCGTAGAGATTTGGAAAGAACTGGATTGGGGTAAATCCATTCGGATTCTGGGGCACGACAAACAATAAAGTGGCCGCTTGAGTTGAGTTGAGATTAAGTGTAGTAGGAGTATTGTGGTTTCGTGTTGTTGTTGTCCATCTCTTTGCAATTTCTAAAAATGCATTTCAACTAGAATGAAAAAGTAAGTAAAGCAAAAGTCGACCTATCTTTATAGTACTCTGCAACCAATTCAGAAATATAGGAAAAATTCTTTGATCCAAATAACAAAATAATCTTCACACAAGTAAAGTATTTAATGCTCCTATAATTAGTTACATCTACGTTTTTTTACTTAGTTCAAGAAAAGGGTGCAAGACACTGTGGTATTTAGTATCCAACCCTTTCATAAATAATCATTTATCAATTAATTTAATATGGTTTTTTTTTTACATACATTAAAGGTTTCAGATCGAGTTGTTCATTTAGTCAAATAGCTATATAAAAGGTCCGAATGAGTTTGACAAATCAACTCGACCTATTTCTCCGTTCTGTTTCTTCTAACATAAAGTTAATTAACCATTTTAGTTAGGTACCTCTTTTCAATAGGTACGGGGTATAAAAGGGAAAATATTGGTCAAGCTCAAGCAATCACATTGTATATGATAAATCATGGGTAGTGTCAGGAATTTTTGCTAACTTTAATGTGCTCTTTATCAAAACTAAACTGGGGGCTACTAGAGTATCTACAACTACTTCATTTTACTTTAAAGTTGACAAGAGACAAGTGTAGTAAATTGTCGTCTGTCGTGTAGTAAGACATTTTGTGTTCTGGTTTGAAACAAAATTATAGACTTGCAAGGGTATATTTATTTTGCACATATGACTTAGTACAGACAGACGACAATTTACTACACTTGTCTCTTGTCAACTTTAAAGTAAAATGAAGTAGTTGTAGATACTCTAGTAGCCCCCAGTTTAGTTTTGATAAAGAGCACATTAAAGTTAGCAAAAATTCCTGACACTACCCATGATTTATCATATACAATGTGATTGCTTGAGCTTGACCAATATTTTCCCTTTTATACCCCGTACCTATTGAAAAGAGGTACCTAACTAAAATGGTTAATTAACTTTATGTTAGAAGAAACAGAACGGAGAAATAGGTCGAGTTGATTTGTCAAACTCATTCGGACCTTTTATATAGCTATTTGACTAAATGAACAACTCGATCTGAAACCTTTAATGTATGTAAAAAAAAAACCATATTAAATTAATTGATAAATGATTATTTATGAAAGGGTTGGATACTAAATACCACAGTGTCTTGCACCCTTTTCTTGAACTAAGTAAAAAAACGTAGATGTAACTAATTATAGGAGCATTAAATACTTTACTTGTGTGAAGATTATTTTGTTATTTGGATCAAAGAATTTTTCCTATATTTCTGAATTGGTTGCAGAGTACTATAAAGATAGGTCGACTTTTGCTTTACTTACTTTTTCATTCTAGTTGAAATGCATTTTTAGAAATTGCAAAGAGATGGACAACAACAACACGAAACCACAATACTCCTACTACACTTAATCTCAACTCAACTCAAGCGGCCACTTTATTGTTTGTCGTGCCCCAGAATCCGAATGGATTTACCCCAATCCAGTTCTTTCCAAATCTCTACGGGCTAGAGACCTCTGGCCCCTGTAGCTTGTTGCTGCCACTGTGAGTGATTGCATTGAGATTAGGCGCGAGCATCCAACAAAGTCAAACTATGTGATGCAGATAATGTTGCACTTTGCAAAATTTGTTTCTACTGTATGTCATGCTAGCTTTTACACACTCCCATACCCACGGTACATACACAAAGAAACAGCCTCAGATAGACAGGCAGCAGACAGTCGAAAAGCTGCAAGACTACATTTGTGATAGGAAGAAAATATACTTTCTGTTTTGTTGCTGTTTTAATAATATATTGACAAGAAATAGGTACGAAAACGAATAAGCAAGCCTTATAATAAAGTGGATATAAAAGCAGGATGTTAAACAGAATAAATAAAACCGACAAATGATGAAAATGATGCTTAGAAAAAGTTAGAAGTTTCTATAATATAAGT